>NDFG01000319.1:3962299-4189624 GCA_002167245.1 Sporophila hypoxantha | reverse complement strand
AGCATGGAGTGGCTTTTTTTTGCTAGAGTTTTCTTTGTGTTGCTATGGGCAGAACTTTTTCCTGAGACACAGAAGCTGCATCTAGGGGAAGCTTTGGCTTGAGACTAAGAAAGTTCAATGTAGTGTGAGATGCCCCCAAGCCCCAGGGAGTAAACAAATATGGGGGGACAAGGGATGTCCCGAAAGTGAGAGACTGTGTTTTCTTAGAACTGAGTAAAGCATCCTTAAAAAAACAACCTCGAAACAGCTCTGGCATGAGAAGAAGAAGAAGCCACGACAGCTGGCACAAAGAAGACTCCTCTCCTCTTGATAGACTGAAATTGAGTATTATAGAGTGACAGATTGAGATTTGAAATTTGAGAGATGTTGGATTGTGTTGGAGAATTTGGTGGGAAGAAAGAGAATGCTTTGTAAAGTTTTCATTTGTCCTGTGTGTGTGTGTGTTGTGTGTGTAGTTCTTTTTTCCCTCTGTAGTTTTAGTTAATAAACTTTTCTTTCTAAAGTAGAAGCCTGCTTTGCTTATTTCCTAGTCACACTCACAGCCAAACACCGAAAGAAATAATATTTCATGGTGCACTAGCATCGTGCTAGTTCAAACCATGACACCCTTTTATTTTCTGCAATTACACTTACCTGTAATGATAACAAGATTTTCTGTACATGAGTTTCTAACGCTGTGCAAAGCCCTCTATCACGTAAGTTGTGTAAGGTTCTCTGGCTCTCAGAGTGAACAACAAAATAACCAACAAAAAACACAAAGGAAATAAGCAAAGAAACAAAAAGTTTCAAGTGTTGAACACATAATCTGGTGAAAATACAGGTAGATATAATCCAGAATGCAGCACTGAAAACTTCTAATCAAGAGTCCTTTCATGAGGTGTCAGATATTTTCTTAGATACAGAAACTAGGTCTGCAGCTAGAAGAAAAAGAATTTTAATAATTAGAAACTGGTGTGTATTTATTGCATAAGCATGGGTGATTATATTGGGTTTAGCTGCAAATCTAACATTTTTTATTAGGAATCTTCCAGGAGTCTTCAAGGATTATCTGAATCATGTTTTCTAACATATAGGATTGGATCCTGGTGATGTCTTTGGATGAAAGAACCAAAATAACATAGATAGAAATTATATCTGCTCACATCAGAGTAATTGATTCAGAGAAGCAATTAGCAAAGTTTATTGAAGAGGACTGTGAGTAAGCTCACAATATTAAATTCATCATTGATTTCACAGGAAGTTATAAATTGAATCTTTCTTCCAGTCTGTGTTCTCATTGTTTCAAACAAATTCACCACTAGAATTTCACTGTAGCTGGATAAAACTTCTATGCCTTTATCATTTATAAGAAGTTCACCTACAACACATCAGCAGTTGTTCTTTTATGGATTATCTATTGCTTACTCTATTTCCTAAGAAAATTTCTGCTTCTGCCACTTGGTCCCTGTCATTCCTCTTCCATTGGTGACCAACTACATAAGATTGCTTTATCAGATTTTTTCCACCACTGTGCCCGTCCAGGTAAGTGGGTTGAGGGTATGCAAGAAGTTTGAAGAAGACATAAGAGAACAAGAGATATTCTGTACTATTTGATGTCACAATTAGTAATTAATCCAGGGAGAGAATGTCAGGGGGAAAGTTCATAGTTATGGCATTGGTTTTTCCAAGTAACTAATAAAGCATAAGGGAGACTTGCTTCCTGGAAATGGCTAAATATCTGTTTGCAGTTGGAAAATAGTAAATGAACTCCTTATTTTGCTTTGCTTGCCACATGTTGCTTTGGTTCTCTCATTAAGTTTTCTTGCTTTTGCCCTAACCATTCTCTTCCCCATCATGTTGTTCGGGATCTCTAGCTGGTCAGAGTGACCCTGAGAAAAGTCGAAAGTCTCTTTCCCAGCCCGGCGCTTGAAGAAGGAGTCAGGGCTCTTCATTTCTTGGTCTTAAGGTTGTTTATTTTATTTTATCTATAAAAAAATTTTCTCCCTGCCCTGCGAGGTCAGCTTCAGCAAGACAGTTCACAGGCATCTCCCCTCGCCCATGAGGCAGTACGGTCTTTTATACTACAAACTACGTACATCATATTTGCCTTTAATCCCCAATACCTATCACCTATGTTAGACAGTGCACTTCTATGCTAAACCAATCCCAAGCGCCTACATCACAGCAGAAAATGGAGAACAAGAAGAAGAAAGAAGAAGGACGAGACACGCCCTGTTCCCTCCATCTTGTCCCCATTACCCCCATACCAAAAATCTCAAAACTTATATTTTCACCCTTTGTGCATTCTATAAAAACATCCTTTAAACCCGTGTGACTTTCRAATTCTCATACCAAGGTGGCAAGTCGTTCACGCGATCAAAATCCAGCCACCAAGTGTCCCGGGCATGGTGCCAAGATCTCCGAGGCCCCCGGTGGGGTCTGGGGAGGCTCCGCACATCCGGAGTGGTGTGCTGAGCTCCCACAGTGTTGAGTGTGGGTCAGCAAGCAGATGTGACCTTAGCTACTGGCCAGGGCCAATCCACCATGGCACCAGAAGTAACCTCAGATAGCAGAAAATTGATAAGCTATGGTAGCCCAGTTTAAAATTTCTGATACTGCCACATTTAATGAAAGAGATTAATAGACTGTTTACAACAGTTAAGTTAAACACGCAATGGTTGCATGCATGCTATTCATCATGTCAACCAATCTACATTAATGTCTAAAGTAATAAAGGATAAAGTAATTTTCTGCATTTGAATGCTAGTGAAAAGCATTTTTTTGTATATCAAGCATCAATTTTGCTTGGTATACATACACTGATCACATATGCTTCTTTCAAAAACTACTGTGAAAAATCATAAACACCTTTTTATTGCTGTGCTAAAATTAAGCATTAACAGAAAACGGGAGACTCCAAAATTTCATATATAACTGTAGTTTATAATCATCAATTAGAACCCATGTGCCATAAATAAATTAGTTTACTTACATACAAAGAGGTCACATATTGTAAGTGCATTAGTGTGATTAACTCTCTATCAACCATAGTGGTCTGATCAGATACAACTAGGAATGCTCTTTCCTTACCAAGAGTAAATCCTTTCCCTTCAAACAGACTCTCTATATATTCCATTATGCATTAGATATTTAYAATTCATCAGCACAGTGTTTTGTAAATCTTGGTTAAGCTCTTCATAATGAAAATAGCTTCATCTGAAAAATCCTAACAATTTAGGGCCTAAGATAATATAGAAAAAAATGATGTTTTAAATATGTATTACTACATCATAAATTGAACTTAAAAGTTTAATGGTAGAAGAACCTGAAGAGAAAATATTTTATTTTATTTGAGTAAGGTTCTTTTACACAGCTTTGCAATCTTTAGGAGTTACCTGCATCTTATGAGGTGCTTTCTGAATTGACCTCATCTGAACCTGCTTTGTGTGTACCAAAACCATAATGTCTCTCTGTTTAAAGACCACTCATTTGTCTTTAGAACTCTTCCCATACCTAAGCTTACTTTTGGACACAAGTTACTATCRCATAGTTCTTCCCCCCTACCTCTTRCTAGTACAGTTTTTTCTMTTGCTAGAAAATTAAGATCTCCTTGGGACAGATCTGTGACACCAAAGCTGTGTGGCATAGATTGATTCATGTTTTCACTATTTGGGAAGTTAGTGTTCCTGGTCTGTTCTAATTTGCTAACTATGCTTGGAAGTGCTAGGAAGTGTACCCTCTTTTCAAGTACCAAAGTGACTTCTAGTGTTCAGGGATATTCCTTTCTACTCTTCAATTTATGCATGTAGACATGATTTCATATATTGCAATTTTATATGTTTTTTTTTTACTGTAACTCCTCTCATCTGCTTCTTCAGTTTTTCTTCTTTTCCCTTTCAATTGTCTCTTCTGCACCTGTCTCACTCTTATCTTCATTTAATCCAATTGATCAAAAAGTGATATTATCAAAATTAATTCAAACCATTCAAACATTCATTCAAATTTATCAGGCTGCCTCCTAGCCCTTTACTAATATTTTTTTTTTCATTTAGTACTTTTAAAATTAACTTTTTCCATAAAATATCTGGTCTTTCATGTCTAACATTCTTCATCCCAATTATTTTTTCTTTTGTCCCTCCTTGGTACAATATCCAGATTTTTATAGTATTAACGTGAATGAAATAAAAAATTTTGAAATTGCTTGATAGCTAAAGCAATAAAAAATTATAAATAATTAGCTAACATAACACTTCAGTGAAATTTTAGAAGGGAGAGGAAGCATCACTTGATTATTTAAGACTAAAGATTTCAATATCAACTTAGAAAAAAATTATTAAAATAAATATGATAGAAAAATCACTGAAACTATACTAGAACACTATATTGAGTCTTTTATAGACAGCATGGAGTTTATGGACAAAAATAATCCTGTATCTTTCACAGTCAAGAATTCAGACTGTAAAGACTGTGCAAAAGCTACACAAAGTTTKAGGAGAGTAACAACATAGTGAGCAAAGGATAATTCCCGCTACATAATGCAAGCACTAGGGTCAATAACATGAGAAAAGAATTTTTGAAAAGAAACTTGAATACCCGAGTGATTTTTATTCTGCATTTAAAAGAGAAAAAAACCCAGAAATCTAAACATGTGACCATTTTGTGAAGCTTAAAAATTGCTGTGTTTCCAAAATCTGCAGTTATTTTTTGAGATATTGTATGGCAATATCATTCATTTGTCCTGCCACATTACTGCTCCCAGGTGGTGGGGGAGATGAGAGAGGGAAAAATGAAGTCAAGACTAGTAGGAAAGATTATACACCAACCAAACTGATGGGAACCATATGACTTTTTTTTTTAATGTTGGGTAGGGTTCAAGAAGACACAGAGAGGTATATTTAGATCAAGCAAGCTGCAATATTTCCAGGATGTGCACTGATATTTTAGCAGCTGAAGTAGCAGGAATCTGTGAATGTGTGGCAAGGGAAACAAGAGTTGAAAATGGAAACCCTGAAATCCAAACAAACCATTTTGACGCATTTGCCAGCTGGAGCACCAAGCTGACAATTAAAAATCACTGACTTAACATAGTCAGACACAATAGAAGCACAAATATTGGCAGAAAACAATGTGAGAAAGAATATGCCACACATCAAGGTGCATTAAAAACTGCTAATGAGAAAATAGAATTCAGGAATCAACTGGGGAAAAAAATCCAAACAAGAAATGCAATGAATTAGCAGGAAGTGTTTCATAAGACTTGGAGCCAACAAGTCCTTCTGGGCCCTCAGGAATGCAATTAATTCGAAGGTRTCTAATACCTCTAGATTATATTAACCTTACTTCTTCAAAATAGCATTTGTTACGTATCAAAGGGGCACATAGTGTATAATTTTCTTCAAAGATTACTCTTTTCTTCCCCTTTTACTAGTCAATTATCTGCAGGATTCACTCTACAAGCACACCTGCCTAAAATTGTGAACTGAATGAATATAAATACTCCAGGCTATAGCTCAGCACCACTATTCAATTATTTACTGTTACAAGAATCATGTCAGCTTTAGGCTCTCTTTTGGCCTATGACTATCCTACTTCAGCTTGAAAGAGAAGATGAATAAACAAATTTTGTAGGCTAAGTTCTCTAATGCAGTCTAGTACTCTGTGACAGTCTGGAGCAAATGAACCAAATGCTTCAGATAGCCTACTTGACATTCCATCCAAAAAAAATMATTACCCTAGAAAGACACAGCAGTTCTAAAGGAGCTTAAAGATAAAACATTTTTAATAGAGTGTCTTTTACTATTCATGAAAAGATCATCAAATGTCAGGTGGACAAAAAAATCCCAACAAACCTTAAATTTAGTAATTTTAAAAATCTGATCTCTCCAACACAAAAATCTTTAGGGCAACAATAGATTAGCACAAAGCATCCAATGGATGCTGACAAAGGTCATGTTTAGTAATTGAACTTGGCCTCCTGAAAAAGTAAAATGTTAGGCTCAGGAGGCAGTCACACCTATACCCGACCACCATTACCATTTACTGACTACTTGGTTCAAGGTTACCAGAGGGAATAGTTAGAAATGGTGAGAATACTTTAGAGTTTTCAATGAAAACAAAGGATCAACTCTTATTTCAGGAGAAGTCTGTTCTGGATAAGACTCTAACTGACCAACTGAATGCTGAAAATACTAAATTACTTCAAATTGCTTCCCTTCCCTATTATTAGTAGTTTGTTCTTTTTTTAATGTGAGAACACAAGAGCCTCACTGTTCCTTTTACAATCAATATCTGCACTCCAGCATGCTAAACATCATATTCAGACAGATATACAAGTCCTAATAGCTTAAACTGTGGTCCTTAGACACCACAAAATTAACACAGGATAAATATATTAATAAAATTTAAATTACCTCCAAAAGATGAATTTCACATGCAGCATTGCCTTCTTTAAATACAAACCAAAAGTTCAACAATTTGAGTTCAGAAAAAAAAAAAAAAAAAGACAAGTGAATGCAGTCAGTGTACCACCAAACTCTTCAGCCTTGCTGCAGGGTTCAGCTGACTGCATTCACACAAGGACAGCTCAAAGGTACAGCAGCTCTGTAACTTTGAATCCAGGTGCTCTGAAGAGTAATAGTTGTTAGAAAAAGCTGTGAGAAACTTCATTAGGGCCTCTTTGGTTTGTGTCAGGAGCTGCAGAGAGCCTCAGGTGCTTTTCTTTGGGCCTTGCCTGAGCAACAGCACAGGTACACTGGCCTTGCTTTTTGATGATCCTGGCCTTGCCTTGTTGACTTGATGTCCTGGCTTGACCTTCAGACTTCCTTATCACCACAGGCTTGTCTGGAAACACCACTTCTGGCTGACCCTTGTTGCCATCACCAGACCTCTGCTTACCTTGTTCAGTCACTGTGGGACTGTGTCTTTGTTGGTGATGTTCCTATTCTGTCAACCCTGCCATCACCCTGTGGGCTTTATTTCCTTTGCAGGAGAACATGTATCACTGAAAGGGATTGGCCTTGTCTRTTATACAGAAAGCCAGGTTGAGCTSYTTTTKACTGATGATYAGCACATTAATATTTCRTGAAATCCACATCCTGTTTTCTTAGAAAGACAAAAWTACAAACCACTAAGTTATAAATTGAACCTGTACACTTACATGGTACCTGCTGTTTCCCTCTAGTCTGAATCTTTTTGGTTTGAGACTAATTAGCAATACAGAATAAAGCTCCCCTTTCTAAAACACATCCTTGTGTGTTTTCCATTCACAGTATTGAATATGTAATTTATGGGTAGAATTGAATGTGCAAACAGGAAATAGTCCAATTAAGTTCTGAGAATGTAAGCTACATCAAACCTAAATATCAATCTTTAACAGTCAATTTCTACATCCAAAGCTCACAAGACTATCACTAGGGTGAGGTTTCTTGCCTAAATTATTCTATATTTTAAATGGGCTAATGAGAAAACTATAGCTAAAATACCAGTATCATACCGATAATTCTGAACTTGGTTTTATTTAAGGTTAAGTAACCGAGAAGACAGTTCTGGTTACACTCCACAGATTGCTGCAGTAAAAGACTATAGCTGTAGCTYGACAATCCTGAATCTAATTCATGCAAACATTTGGTTTGTAAGAACTTTATTACTTGAACTTCAAGACCTTGTTTTCTTTCTAGTGCTTCTACATTGTGGTGACAACTGCTTTCAATGAATAGGATCCTCTTAGCTGTCCAAGCATCCATCATGGTTAACATCACTCCCTACACTTATTACAACAGTAATTAGCCTCAGGATTGCATCTTCTTTCATATATTATGTGCCCATTCTTGCCTATAATTCTCTTCTATATTAAATTACTATTACACTAAGAGATAATATAAGTTGATATAAAGTATTAAGGATTAGATTCATTGAAAGAACCTATCCTACCTCTGCATCTACTCCAGAAACCTTAAGGAAAATTTGAAGAACCTTTCACTATTGCATTTATCATTATAACTGCATTATTTTTTTCTCCAACTTTTGAACAGAAAAGGACTTACTTAAACCCCTATGTAAGAGGTGTCAGAATCCATTTCAAATGTTACAGCCAGATAAATATTGAGCTATTAGGGAACATCCAAAGGAGGGCAATGAGGATGGTGAACAGTCTGGAGGAGAAGCTGTATTAGGAGTGTCTGAGGTCACTTGGTCTGCTCAGCCTGAAGAAGACTGAGGGGAGACCTCSTTGCAGTCACAACCTCCTCGTGAGGGGAAAAAGAGGGGCAAGCACTGATCTCTTCACTCTYGTGAYCAGTGACAAGAAGTGAGGAAACAGCTTMTYCRTGGGTCAGGGGAGGTTTGMATTGAATATCAGGKAAAGGTTTTTCACCCAGAGCAGTGGTTGACCACTGGAACAGGTTCCCCAGGACTGTGGTCCCAGCACCAAGCCTGACAGAGTTCAGGAATCATTTGGAAAATGCTCTCAGGCACAMGGRGTTACTCTTGAGGTGTCCTCTGCAGGGCCAGAAGCTTGACTRGATGATTGTGACAGGTCCCTTCCAACTCAGCATARTCTATGATTTAATGATTCTGTGACCAGAAACCAGTCCAAATCCCATTTTTAAGTCTTTTTGAGTTACTTTTTATTTAATATTTTTCAGTTATAAGGAGATCCACATTGTAGTTAGACATTATGAAGAAGAATGAGAATTCTTCTTCTATACAAGAATTTCTTCTTGAGTAGAAGAAATGTTTAATCAGGTAAAAYCTTTCTACCATTCACTTTCACTGAATATTGCATTCTTTTTGGTATTCCTTCATAATTAAATTAAAAAATATTAAAGCACTTAAACACCATTCTATTCTCCTAATTACGGAGTATACAGTATGCTGRAGTATGTGATTAGATTATTTTCACTATTCTCCAAAATTGTCCTGCTTCTCTAAGACCATAAAATATTTTTCCACTATTTTTATATATGTATTTAAACTAAAATCCCTTGCAGCTGAAATGGGGAATTAGAAGCTTTTAAAATTCTCTCTTTTTCCAAACTTTGGGCCAGATCTTCTTCAACCAGAATCTAAATACCCAGCTGATGCTTCTTGTGTGTGTCAATCATGAAACTGACAGGAACAATAAGTGTGAATATTAACTTCATTGATATCACAGAAAAGCAATTACAGACCCTGTCAGTTTTTTGGCTGTAGACCTCTGGGTTTTCTGCCAAATATATAATCCAAGAAAATAGAATAATTGGCCCAAAAAAATTACACATGCCAATTGTAGTAKCATATGAAAATTACATTCTTTGTTTACTTATGTATTGCCTAGTAAAGTTAAGTTATAAACTTAGTTACTACAAGATCTGTTGTAGCTCTGATAATGCAAATAAGTAATTTATGWACTCTGTATAATCGAAATTTGATTTAGGCACATGATGCTCAAAAATTTGTTGAAAATTCTAACAAAAATCTCCCCACCTCCCTTTTGCCTTTTTTTCCTTTCTTGAGAATGTATTGCATTGCCAGTTCTTACATTCTAAGCTTCACCAAAAAAAAAAAAAAATAGTGATAGCATAAGGATTTGTGTTTGGGATATTTTTCATCTTAGCAAGTACACTAGATTGTATAGATAAGCATTCTAGGTGAAGGAAAACAGTACAGGATCTCCTTCAGTCTTGGGCCAAGGAGTGGGAGAAGATGTTGATTGCATATAAATTATATATTTCAATATATTACATKTAAATATACAATCAGATAAACCATTAGTAAAACATACATCATTGAAATAATTTAGGTAGTTTTATTGATTCATATTTTTCTAAAATGTGACAAATTATGTCTGGCTTATAAAAGGGTTCTTTTTTAGCTGAGTATGTAACACAAAATCTGCTTATATGTATACGCTAACTTGTTTTCCTCTAAACACTGATGCAAAATCACTCCAGTCACGTTGCCTCCATGGTTTGATGCTGTTAACAGTTGCCTTTTGACTAACATATAAAAAAGGCTTCAATTTCAGCAGAGAAAGTAAGCAAAGAAAATTACAGTAAAGCAAAGAAAGATGTTCATGMGATTTTTAAAAACTATTGGTACATGTTGACCAGATTCTGATTTTCTGATGTTTGGATAGAAAGTTAGTAAGATAAAAAAGATTAGATAGAAAAAACAAATCCTTGATGAAGCAATTTAATTAAATGAAGAATCACACTTCTAATTGTTAATTATTACAAGTTATCTACTTAATTCTATTTTTAATGTTGCATTAAGTGAATTTCAATATAGATCTTGGTGCTCAAGACTAAATAATGATAGAAAGCCATTTAAATGAATTTCCTACATACAGCAGTTCCTTTTTCATCACCAAATGGCAGTATCTAAATTACCATAATTGAAAAGTAACCACTTAAACAGACTGGCATCTGTTATCTGATGTGCTGGTGACAAATGTCTTTCTATATGATTCAGTCCTTTCCACTATTCATTCTCAGCTGAAAAACAGCAGCACAGTCCTAAGAGAACTTTTGCTCTCTTCTGGCTCACCACCAGCTGGAAAAAGACCTGTTCCAGGGGACAAAAACCAGTGTTTCCAAGCTGATAAGAAGTCAATAACATTTTGAATTTTAAACATGTAATTAAAACCCCATCATCAAACTTTTCTATTCATACTATTAAATGATTTAAAAGTTCAATGCCTCATTCCAAGATTTTACAAATCTTCTAGATAATGTATGTATTCTAGACATGAGATGATATGACAATTATATCTTTTTAAATTATATCTTTTTAAATTATCATTTGCAGCTATATATTAGCAACCCCTTTTAAAACTGTTTCATGTGTATGGGAATCAAGTGTTCACACTGGAATAGGTCACAATTTTTTTTCTTCTTTTTSTCCTTCCTGTTACTAAGATGGTCAATTTTTTTTATTTTTAGCTGTTGAAATTTTTGTGTTCTATTCAAGTAAATGAAATTTTCAAGCATTAAGSTTCCATCTTGAATCATCTTCTAAGCAGCAATAACACTGGAAAACATTTTTTATTTTTTGTTTTTATCTTTCTGCAAGCCATTTGTGCTGTTCAGCTCCATGACTACATAAGTTACTTACAGACAGAAGTAGTTCCATTATGCTCAATAACTTTAATTTCAGCTCTGGATGGAGTCTGCCTTCTTACTTTCAAATACGAGAATTATAAACCTAGACTCACACAAACACACAWACACACACACATGCTAATSGTAATAATCTGTTGGTATGAAACATATCTAAGTTCCAGATATTAATATATAATGTGTCTTTCCCAGAATCACTTGACCCTGTAATGGTTTGTTATCTTTAAAAATCACTTTAATTTGCATGGTATTTAACTTCCAAAATGCCATTTTAAGATTACCCTATGCCTCCCAGAGGAAACATCTGCCAGATATAATCAGTCAGGTAACACAGCTCTGATCTAATTTTAGGCCAAGTAGTATATCAGACTTCAGACCAGTTCCTTTTTAAAAATCCTAAAAATGCAAATAACATTGTGTAGTTGTTTAAGCACTCAGAAAAGAAGTGCCACATGTAGTGTGAATTCTGGTGTGAAACTTCCGTGTTTGTTTCATTTGTGACCATGGTTTTCCTGGATGAGCAATGACTGCAGAAACAATGAGGAAAAGGGCTGATCCTATCAAAAAGGAAAAGGTCCTGCCGTCTTTACTTCACTTGGCTGCCAGTCCTCTCACATTCTGGTCTGAGATGTGCACTTTTGCTTCTAAATCAGTACTAGCACAGTCATTTAGAGGAGGATTTATTTGGGAAAGTGTTGGCCAAGGGCCTTGCTCTCTATCTTTCTCTATGAACACTTGTTCATTGCACACAAAGAGGGTGTCAGCTGTTTCATTAGGGCATTGTAAAAGTGCCTAGACCATAACATTTTGCTATGTTCCTGTGGAGAATCTGTTTACACAGACTGAACTTCCTTTGAAGCACTGACACATAGAGTTGTGCCCTTTATATACACTCACTGTGGTCATTCTGGTCAGTATATTTTCTGCTAAAAGACTCATAGACATTTTGCAGGTCTGTTGATATTCCTTTTTTCCCCCCTATTAATCATTAAATATGTATAAGTTCTCATATCTGGCATATTTCCTTATAGGTAGATTATAACCATGATTGCATTTCAATGACAAAATCAGAATCAGAAAATGTTATTTACATATTTCCACTTTAAATAAATATTTATCTTCCTGAACTGTGCCAATGTCTTCAAAAGGAGGTGTTTTTTCCTGAACATATTGATGAAAATCATACATTGCAGTGGTCTATTGATTGAGGTACTCTCATATGAAATAAAGAATGTTAGTTAAGTATTAGGTAGCATTAACTTCCCAGTACTTTGAAAATGGGGTAACATAGCACCTCAYACAGATGAAATATTTAGTAATATTTGGTAAATGACTGCTGCAGAAATGCAACCGTGTCTTGCATCTGCTACTCATTTTACATCTCTATCAGTTATATTATAAAGTGCTCTGTAGTGGTCACATTATAGTTACTATAAGAAATAAAACAATTTTCTGATGGATTCAGTGTTCCATTACCAAGGAATTCAAAATGTTCTAATGGTGTTGCTGCCAGGCTGAAATCTTGCGTGTTATGGGATCTATTCATTTCACATACTTGATAAGTCAAACTGTTGTTTTATTCTTGGATAGTCATATTTGCTAACAATTAGGAGTGACTGTTAAAAAAATAGGTGGGAAAAATTTATATTTTGTGATAAAAGCAAGGGAGCATTTTTGATATAGGAACCTCTCATCAAACTATTTTCTTGTCAGCTTTCCAGGTCTAGACAGAGCAGGAAGAGCAATAGAGAGCTTTATATCGGAGTATTTTTTTTCAAACTACAAAAAGTAGATAAGTATATATGCCACAGAAGAGGACAATAAAAATTTTATTTTTCTGTCCTGATTATTTGCATGTACTTGTGATGTTATTAATGGGACTGCCTAAAAATGGTCATTCTACAAGATGGAATGCTATCTCAGTTGCTCATCAGTATTGMGTTATTCATCACAGCTTCTGAAAGGGAAGGAAGATCACAAATATTTCAGGAAGTTAATAAATTGCTTTCAGGAAACTTGCTTGCTCAGCATGTTTAAGAAAMGGTCCACTGTTGCTAATGCTATCTAATATACTTTAAATTTGTAGGCAGATCAAATAGTGAACAAGAATAAATTCAAGAAATAATAGAATATGTGGTAAGAAATAATAGAATATCTGGTAAAAATAATAAGTAACATGAATGTTAAATCAGAAAAATATATAATTCAGATATCCAAAAAGTTTTGTTGATTCAAATTCATTRTAGAAACCAGTGAACACTAGATACCATGTGTCTTTACTGATTCGGGCTGGGAAATAGTTTGGAGGGTTTTTTGCATAGATGTTTTGATGGTGTTATTTTTGGATTTGTGACCAAAGTAGTGTTGGAAACACACCAATGTATTAGTTATGTCTGAACAGCACTTACATGGAATCAAGGTCTTTCACTATTTCTCCAACTGATCTGTCGGTGACTAGGCTGGGGTTCAGAAGGAGTTTGGAGGGGACACAACCAAGATASCTGACCCSAACTGACCAGAAGGATATCCCACAACATACCATAGAATCARAGAATGATTTGAGACCTTAACAATTCTCTGGTTCCATAGGTAGTGAGACCTTCCACTTGACCTGGTTGCTCAAAGTRRTGTCCAACGTGGCCTTGAACARTTACYGGGATGGGACATCCAGAACTTCTCTGGGCAATCTGTTATGGTGTCTCACCACTGTCTGGATAAAAACATCCTTCTTACACCCAATCAAAATAATAGAATCACAAAATATGCTGAGTTGGGAGGAATTTTTTTGCACTGGAATTCTATACCAGGTCTCCTCATAACATGTCATAATTTGGAAGGGTGGCAGAAGAAATTTTGAGGAAGAATTTTTAGAATTTCCACAACACTTCCATTGTTATGTATCTCTTGTAACACAACTTACCTCAAAAAACACAGCTGTATTCTCAAACTGGATAAATCATACTGCCAGGACTTGCCAAAAGACAAAAGCATCAGGAAGTAGACTAGAGCCCCATTCATGCATCCAGTGCACCTAATTCTGTGCAAAAACTCAGATTACAGAGTGATGGGAAAGGAGGGGACAGAGACAACACACTAAACAAAAACCCCTAAAATAAAATAAAATACACACACACACACAAAAAAAAAACAACAATCCCAAACCAAGAAACAGCGTGTGTTCATGCCCTAAGGCTGTGGTGGTGGGAGACAGTTAAGTTACAGAGCAGTAAGATATTCTCTTCAGGCTATTCTAATGTATTGAGACTAGTTCTAATATGTTTTATGTAGGTCACCGACAGAAGACAATGCTCTAATTCCTGTATAATTTATAAACCTTTCTAACAAAGCTCCCACATAAAGACATATATTTACATGAAAACACTAAATAAGTTCAGAGGTTTGTGGGGAGCTGCTGGCATGATATCAGACTTTTTTTATGAGGAATCTAACAGGCCTGTAATACTTCCCCTTCCATTAACACTAATAAGGCTGTTGAGTATACTTTTCCAGATGGTTCCAGCTGCTTGTAATTTTGACAGCTCAGCTGTGGACCAGCTCCCTGTAGCTCAAGTGGAAATAGTGACCRATGAATATAAAAATTCCTCCCTACTGTAGTGATGAGCAGAGATCACAAGTAGTGATCTCTCACTACTGGGGGATCAAAGAAACTTCTACTTATTCTCTATCGTTAAATTTCATTTGTACTGAGCATAGACATTTATATTTTTTCATCAAGTTTGCCAAATTCCTTCCCATTTTCCTTTTTTATATCGCATGCGAGTGAGCCTTGAAGGACATTCCCTGGACAACTAACATTATTTTCCCTTTCAAAATGCTTAGCACATTTGATATATTAAAGTGAAAATACCCCTGAAAAAAGATTACTCTTAAACCATTAATTTCCTGCATTTTATTTCTCAGAAGCACATCTCCTTCAAGTATCAACTGTCTACACTCTTCTTTATCAGGTATCCTAAACACATTCAAAATTTAATCGTTTCAGTTATGACTTCTTGGGGGGAAAATATGGGTGCATGTATAATACACTTCATTACAATATTGATTTGCAACAACTTCACAGCGAGAGAGAGAGAGAGAGAGAGAATAATCTGATCTGCTTTAATCTTTTTACTGCCTCAGGCTGCATGCATAGAAGAACTAGATTCCCAGACCACTTTGGTGATATCCTTAAAGGCAGAAAAAGCTTAAACATAATACTTTGCTTTCTCCAAAGAATTTCAATTGAACAGGAAACCTTTTCTTAAAATAGATATTCTATCTAATGGCAATTCTGTYAGGATGTATGCCAACACTTTATAGTAATTTAGTAAGGAATGTGTACAGTTTGGATTTATGCAATATACCTAGGACTTTTCCAGAATATTGGTAAAGACTGGGATCCAAATGTTACCTTTCAATGGCATTGAACTTTCCAACATTAGATCCTTCTTATCTCAGTGRATCATTTCTATGAGCAGAAAACATATTTAGTTTCCATCAAGATGTTACTTCAGTGCAACTCCAGTTCTGACAAAAAATGACATAATTTCACCACTGATGTATTGAGATCCTTGGGTTTCTGGCACACTAATGTTTTGCTGAATATGTCTTTTTTTTCCTCTCATCACAGTGTATGTCTATAATATAAAARGTAGAAAAAGAAATTAATATTGGTCTGTATTGTCCCAGGTTTATATAAATGAAGAACTGATAATGTTAAAAAAACTTCACTGTAATAATCTAAGCTGCTTTTCTCTATAATGCAAGTGATAACATTCCATAAAATAGATAAGAAAGAAAGAAAGAAAGAAAGAAAGATAAGAAAGAAATAAAGACCAATATTGATTAAAAATTGGCACTGAAAAACTTTAAGCATTACTAGAGACATTAGTTCAGGTTCCATTTCATATCAACAAAAGAGAGGTATGTGATAGAAATTTAAAAATATATCAATAAGGATATAATTAGTATTTGCTAGRCTTAAGCCTAAATATAAATAATGTAGCAAAAAACAATACAGAAGAATTTTGTAAGATTTTCATGGTATAACCAGAGAGAAGTTACTGTGTTAGATTTGGGCCTTCTCAGTACAATACATTGAGGCATTGGAGTGTGTCCAAGGAAGGGCAACAAAGCTTATGTCTAGAAAGCAAAACTTGRGAGGGAGCTGGCTTTATTTAGCCTGGAGAAACAGAGACTCAGGGRTGTAGCAAGGGGGGTGTCAGTCTTGTACTTCTGTTAGGTAACAAGTGGTGGAACAGAAGGAAATTACCTCAAGTTGCTCCAGGGAAKGTTCAAAATGGATCAGGAAAAAATTATTTGCTGAAAGAGCTATCAAGAATGAGAACAGMCTGCTCAGGGAAGRGGTGAAGTCACCATCTCTGGAGATATTTCATAGCTGTGTAGATGTGATACTCAGGGACATGGTTTAGAGGTGGACTTGGTAGTGCTAGGTTTAAAGATGTACTTAATGCTCTGAAAGGCTTTTTGCAACCTATGATTCTAAGTTCTAAGCAARTTATGTGAGTTTATAAGCCACATAAACTCCAGAGGGGGAAAAGGCATGTAGTTGTATTTGGGAGGTCTTCAGGAAAAAAGAATTCCAGACATCACCCAAGAAAAAGAGCTACWAGTAAACAGGGCATTGTGCAGAATACATGAAGTGGATAATGGCAAAACCAAAACCAAGACATGCATTATCAAGAGCATAACTTCAGGAGGGAGGGATACTGTAGCATAAAAACATCAGTCGTTAAAGAGGAAAATTGGAAAAGAAAGAGAACAAACTGACCTCTCTTCAACATTCAACAGTTAAACACCTCTCAAGCCTGATCCCCTCTGTGGCTAAGAGCCATACCCATCACAGCTAACTACATGTGTTGGCTGCATCAGTGCAAAGACATCAGCTCTGGGGTATGGCATACTGATAGCTGATTTAGAGTATAAGTGACAAAACCAGCAAGTTTTTCATATGAAGCAATGAAAATTGCTAAGATTGCTCTCTTGATAAGAGCCAAGAATAGTTAAATTAGGAAATTTTTCTTTTYCTTTTCAAAACTGGCCTCATTTTCCAGTCTTCTGAGCCTTCTCATACTGATGATCTCCATATACATATATTTGTCTTGGTTTCAAAAGACAGGTGTCTGCTAAGGAAGGCAGGAGCCTCCACTGAAATGGAGCATGTAAATCCCCACCCCTCCGAATTGCTATAAATTTTAAATTAAGGGTCTCTCAGGCAAAAATATGGGAGCAGGAATAACAGGGAATTATTAGAGAAGAAAATAAAAAGATAAAATAAACAAGGCAGTAAACTAAAACAACACTGACAGTCAGAACACAACCTGACACCCTGTTGGTCAGAGTGTCAGTAGCAGCCCAATTGGAATTGTGGCTGCAGCCCTCCTGGAGTGTCAGGTGTGGTTCTGTTGGAGCAGGGATCTTATAGAAAAGGGTGTAGTCTTCCTCTGAAGATCCAGTGGAAGAGGCAGCTGTTCCTCTGGGAAATCCAGTGGAGAAGCCGTGATGGTGTTCCAGAATCTCAAGATTATATCTGGGTGGGGATGCTTGGCTCTTCCCTCTGGGTGGAGCATCTCAATGGGATGCCATAGTTCTTATCAGTCATGCAGTGACATTCAATAGCCTGTTATCAGTAGATGTCTCTCGGGAGGGAGAAGTGSTGCTGGAAGYGATAAGGAAAACTGCCCACTTAACAGAKGACAACTGCCATACAGATGGCAAATAGAATACAATTTYCTTGGCAATCCAGGACAATATTCCATTATGTTTTCATGCCATTGTCTACCTGGTAAGGTCCACATCTGCACTAGGTGTCTAAATGCCAATCATAACATTTAGTCACTGCATTCTTACCACTAGGTCCTTACTTAAAGGACTCTCCTTCCTTCATTGACTACAATGATTACGTGTCTGTTGATTACAATGACTTTTTTTGACTCTTGGTGACCCTGTAGTTATTTGTATGTCACTGTCTGACTGCACTGTGTTAATTTGTATGTCACTGTCTGACTGCACTGTGTTACAGTCTTTGGATTTAGGTGCTATTTTAAGGAGACAAGATGCAAGACATATGGACCAGGCAAGTAAGACTCAAAGTTTTAAGATAGCCATATCTTTAAAGCCAAAGCCAAAGGTCAGGTGCCATATCTTAAGCCATTTCAAATAATAGTATAGGCCTGTTTAGGCTATCGTATTGATACAGTCTCTTGTTTGTTATGAAATTTGATTGTATCTGTCTTATGCTTCAATCTAACCTTTCTGAAAAGTACATGTCTTTCAGTCAATCCTATATTATACCTAAGCCTTTAAAAACAGATGTGATCCAGAGATAAAGATATTCCAGCTAAAAGAACAAATGAAGATACGACTGGGAAATGTTCTTCTGTAGTAAGCTAGATGAATCCAAATCTAAATATTTCCAGAATTTATCTGAAATAATTCTTATTTAAACATTTTTCCCATACCTTGTGTCATAGACTTCTTACTAAAGATAACATATTTTGCGACACCCTTCAGTCATGGGGAGATTTTCTTATTGTCTTTGTCTTTTTTTTTAATATGGAACATATTCAGTAAAAAAATGTAGCAAAAATCTTTCTTGTCTATGAAGTGAATGTATAATTTTACTTGAGAGTAGTTTATTCAACTTGCATCTTTTTCAACTTATGCATTTGTATTTGAAACAAATTATTTTCTTTTTAATGGAAGAATTTTTATTGATGTGATCTTTTAAAATTTATTTGCTTTATAAAAGCACTGAGAGTAGAGATTGAAATATCCACTATTCTTCTGGAATAGTGAATGTGGAAAATCACTTTTACTCTTGAAAAAATGATAACACTTCTCTCCCTATAACATGAATTATACATTACAGGATGCAAGTTACATTAGATTGTGTCAAAGCAGGTAGTTTGACATACATAGAAATCTGTACCAGCTTGATGTTTAGATTATAATCAAAACCCTTATTCTCARTGTAGATAAAGTCCAATAGATGATAAGAATTATATTCATCATGTTAAAGTACCTCTCTCATGTGAGATTTTTCATTCAGACTATGCTGAAAGCATTCTACCATTTTCTTTGGCACTTCATATAAATCATGCTTTCCCAGAAACTTCTGCTTTGTTAGATCTTCTGCAGAACTCTTCCATTGAATATATTCCTTTATCCTTCTTTTTAACAAAATACATCAGATGAGAACATGGGAAATGGAAAAAAACCCCCAAAATCTAGAGAACACTAGAAAGAGATATCTTATGTCTTTCACAGTAATAGTGAACTAGGAAATATGAGAAGTAGAAAGCAAAGCTTACTGCTGTCTGCAGAAGTGGTTCTTTGTGCAAATAATTGGTTTCTTTTTTAATCTTTTTTTTCTCTAATTCCACAAAATCACTGTCTTTCACTTCGTTTAACAGAAGAAAAAACACAATGAAATTATGCAGCTCAAAAATCTGATACTAGAGTATAATACTCTGGGCCCTAGTATATATTTAATGACAGGTACAGTGTACTTAGTAATGTGTGTATGTTGGAAATACCTGACAAGCTCTCCTCATCTGCCCAAAGTTCTGGACAATTCAGTCAGTCCACACTGCCACCTTATAGTAAGAGAGACAAAGCTTTCTGTAAAATTACATAGATGGCATTATTAGCYTATGGACTAAACTCTCCTCATTCTCAACTACAGAGGTGGTTCCCTTTGGGCTGTATGGCTACTTTCATGAATGGTGGTGGTGGTGGAATAGAGAATGTTTAAGATGGCTTTTAACAGCTATCTTTTAAAAACAAGCAAACCCTTTTGAGAAGTCTAGTTTTGCTGGCTGTATTCAGGAAAATCTGCTGAAAAGTAATAGACAGCATTCTTGGTGGCCTGTTAAAAAACTTCATGTATGGGAACAATCACAGTTAGTTTTTTCTGTGGGCACATACTAAAGACACTTAGGCAAAAAAAAGAAACTTCCCAGATCTCCTTAGAGAAAGCCAGCTTGGCGATTAACCTGCTTTTTTGTCTTGATTATATTAGAACTGTCATCAGAAAAAAATAATAAAATATCAATAAAGAGACTTTGGACAGGAGTATGCTGATGTCCCTGGATTTAATTGTTCTGTCAAATGACATTCACTCTCTGATRTCATTTTATATTTTTTCTGTCCTAACAGTCTCTCTCATCTGTTCCCAACACCTTTCCAAGCTCATTTACTCCACCTTCATTTTGGAAAACTCTGGACATAGTCCCAGACAAATTCTGTAACTTTTCTTCCCTGTAAGGGAAAGGTTCAAAGAGAAAAAAAAACAACCCTGAATGATTCTCCTCCTCTTTCTAAAACATTTAGAGAAATACAGCAGATACAGGATCTGGCCATTAGATATTTTTTATATGATTTTCTGTTGAAGAGAATTTTCAAATTTTTTACAACTCAGACATTTCTCTTGAGTCTCCCGACTGTCTCACAAGTCTGGCGTTCAAAGCATTTACATGATGAAATAAAATCCATTAAGTAAATCTGTTAGCATGACACTCTCCAGACTGAACAGTTTATGTTTYTATAATGAGCCTTGAGAAACTAATGGAATGAAAACAGCTAAGAAAAGTTGCCACCCATAAATTTCACAGATTCTGTATGCATTCCTTTCCTTATCATTAGAGTTTTGGTTTTCAGGATATGCTATAGAGTCAAATGACTGAAGATACTCTCATTCCTCAGAGGAAACATTTCCTCACCAGAAAAAAATAAAAAGAAAAATTAGTTCCTTTAGCTTATAGGACTTCCATGACTTCATTTGCAAGAGCCTGTGGACACATACTGTTTTATGTGTCTATTACAATTGCATAACACTAATATACGTATTAGAGTGTAGATTGCCAGAATTGTTTACCTTCCACAAGGAATTAGTTGTTTGTCTACCAGTGCCTGCAGCTGGGGGAATGTGAAAATGGCACCCTTCCTGTTAAATGATGTATGAATGAATAAATAGGATGACAGTCACTAATTCTGAATGAGTTTCTTGCTGCACAGAGAAATGGAAATGGAAAATAGTGAGGTGTGTTGAAAGCAGACTAACCAAAATGTTCAGTCCTCTCTGTCAACTTAGCACTGTCAGAATATCTCAAAGTGCTCAGTTGTATGGGTATTTCAAACAACTTACCTTTCTAAAAATATTTTCTTCTACAACTTSTCTGAAAAAAATTGTGAACTGTGGACACCACAGAAAGGTACTTAATTTTTTTATTCAGTAAGTCTTTGGTGATCTGGCCATTCTCTTGAAACAGCAGCACTTTTATATCTCTATACTGGCTTGCCTTCCATGTATCAGATTAATGAGCCATGTAATGCTAGGAAAGAAGTGTAGCACTTTGTAATCAGAGTATGAAAAAGTAAAAAAGGAGGAGAGGACAATAGTGAAATATTTGGGTAATTTCTGATGCAGGGRGATGAATTGGAAAGGAGAAAAGAAAAAAGAAAGTGCATCTAACCAACGATGAGGCATAGCTCACCTGAGTGGAATTCACTAGTTCTATGCATAAATAGAAAGTTATGGTAAAATGTTACAAGTACATAGTGATTATTTTTTCCTCATTTCTATTTTTTTTTGCAATATGTACGCTGATAGGCAAAATAGCATATTTTTCACATGTTATCAACCTGAAAATATATAAACAATTTCTCTGTACTACTCTTTCTTGCAAGTGGTAAAATGCAAGARGAAAAAAAAGAAATATAAAAGTAGTGCTTCCATAAACAACTGTTAACCTGTTTGGTTTGTGCATAGCACAACAATTCAGATTAGCTTGATAGATTAAATATGTCATTAGATTAAAAAAAATATTAAAGACAGAAAATCAAACTCATATGAAATCAAAGCATATATTGACAAATCCAAGGAACCATGTTACCAACTCATCTGGAAAAAAAAGTGAACAAGAAGCAAAGAAATAAAATGCAATTGATGCAGCAATAAATAATTCTAGAGAGTAAGAAGATAATGAGGGTTTTTTCCATTTTTAGTCTTTTGATAATTATAAAAGGAAAATGCTTGGGCAGAAAGGGTGAGACTAAATTGGTCAATGTGCCCTTAACTCAGGTGGACCAAGCTATCACAGTACTTCACTCTTCAAGGTGACAGGCATACCTTGTGGCCTTAGCACTCTGGGACTTATTCTTCAGTATCAAAGGCAGGGCAAATAAAAATCCCAGATTGCCATTTCACCTGCTATTTCAGTAAGTGACATGTCTTAATGATGCTGCCATTCATTTAGTGGCAGACAGAGTTCTCCAAAGAATTATCTTACAACTTACTGTGATTGTGTCTCTCATATGAGTGAAGAGGTTCATTAGGCTACACATATGCTTAGCATGAGAAATGAAAGGATGCAGACAAAGGAAACTATTCCTGGCACAATCACATTCTTCTCATTTTGGTCCTTAAGTATTCACAGAGAAGTGTCTCAGGACTACATTTACAGTGACAGCCCTGTTTATTACCTTCTGTTCAGAATTTATATATTTGTACTTTAATGTATACAACAGAGCTATACTCTATTGGTTATTGTTGATAGCACAAAGGCCTTGCTAATAAATCAGTTAATAAGATGGTTACAATAACTTTAACAAGATTAAGAAATGTCTTAATACAACAGAGTTTGACTACTTCCAAAACAAAAGGGTACATGTTCCTAAAGTTACACTTGAAACAAAGGTTTATAAATGATATTAAATATACTTGCAGGTCACAGGAAATGAAGTAATTTTGGAATTTTTGTWTGAAAGTCTAAATTAAGTTGTTTTCACACTTGCATATTATTCTCATGGAAGAAGATTTCTAAACCCCAAATTGACCTAGCTCATAGGCTGTTAAGTTTCACAAATCACAACTCATACAATTTGTTTTCTTACTTGAACATCCTGCAGATACATGGATAACTTGAGAGTGCTAAAGAGTACTACTCTAATTGAAYGAGCTCCATTAAAGCGTGGTGACCTACTCTTCCTGAAAGTTAATCTCATGTTGACTAGCTTTGAGAATTTTAGCAATTTGTTTGCTTCAAAATACTGATGCTTGGGGTGATGCTAGGGGTGGCTGAACTGTCAAAATTTAAGTAAGTATAATTTGGAGTATAAGCTATTTATTTCTCTTTACAATGTCCAAACTCTGCCTCCTTCATGGTATTAAGATACTGTACATGAAGTTTTTAGTCTGCCTATGTCTGCATATGTCATGTTCCAAGAATTCCCCCACCTCTCTCATAATTCCACTTAGAAAGACAAACACTTGCTATTCCAAACTGCAGTGTTTTTTTCTGATTTTTGATTTATTCTCTTGTGTTATTATTAATTATTTCCAGAGAAGAATATATAAGAATATATATATTAGAACTAGGCAAACACAGACTAATAAAACAACTATTTGTAGCTACTTTGCAAGAAGAATTACTTGGAATTTTTTATTAAGTTATTTTTGGGTTGGTTTGGTTTAAAGGAAATTTTTTCTCTTAAATGAATTCAACATTTTAACAAAATATCCTGTGGTTTGAGTTGATCTTTAAAATCAAGAGGCAAGGAAAGATCTCAAAATAGTATTTAAACCAAGAAACTAATAGAGATATTAATTACTAGATCTAGTTTCTGSTTTTTTGTTTTAGAGTGGTTATCATAACATTATTTTAACTTTAATGAACTATCTCAAAACATTTTGACACACATATGCAGATAAGCCACATGCTTCAATGTGAAGAACTAAAAATAACAGATTGRATATTCTGTGTAACTTGATCCAAAGCTAATTGAGGTAAAGGAAAAATTGCTACTGCCAATGGACCAGATTCTTCTGTTTATCAGTCTGAAGGTCATCTTGGTATTATTACTTGTAATGAATTKATTGCATAAAAGATCCAGATACACATTTTCACTGTAAAATTRCAATATTATTGCAAACACTTGAAATTTTACAGGGGAATATGGAGTCAGGCTTTTGTTTTTCTATTTARAAGAAGATGTGTTTACAGTGGATGAATCAAAACAAAGAGACTCTATAATCTTCAAAATGCCAGAAATATGCCTGACATTATTAAGAATCTTGCCAGTGTGTGGAAAGTTGGCCATGTCCTTTCTTTGTACATTTTCCTTGCAGATGAACATCTAAATCACTACCTAATACTGAAATAATATCAATGCATGAGATTCTACATTTTTATTCATGGACTCATATTATCTTGAATTATTATAACTTAAAATATTAAGAAGTGAAAGGATAATTCACCTTGAAAGTCAAACCATGTGTCTATTTTGATTTAAAAAAAAATCTGAAATTGGAATCTGTCATTGTCCAGTATATCTTAATAACACTCAGTCCATGTCTAAGAATTTCCGCTTCTTCTTGAAAACCTTTCTCCTTCTGTAATGAARTTTCATATTTGCATTTTCAGTTCCAAAATTACTGTGAACAACATTTTCAGAGGATCATGAAATACAGGATCTTGGAAATATTTGGACTGCCACTGGATTAGGTGCTGAAACACCTTTGCTGTCCCAGATCAAAGTCCAGATAACTTTTATCGACACGTAGCGCCCAAATCCTTATAGAAGATAAAGTTATCTGCACTCAAACATGCAAACCCAGCARATTTCTTATTGCCTTACTCTGATTTGATTGGTGATAAATTAASCTAATTCTCCAGATTTGAGTCTGTTATGCCTGTGATGACAGTTACTGATCTCTCTCTGTCCTTATCTTGAACCATGAACCTTTTGTTATCTTCTCTTTCCCAAGTTCCATTTAGGAGGAGAGAGCTAGAACGGTTTGGTGGACACTTGGCATCCAGTCAGGATCAGTCCACTACAGGCATACAAACACAACTGAAGGAACAATGGCAGATGGAACTGAATTATTTTTTATTCTTTCTTATATCTGTCAAGTATAGGATTTTCTTTTTTTTTCTTTGTAAGCAACTTAACTAAATTCACAAAATGAATTTGTGAGAGATARGGTGATTGAACAGAGGGCCAACTTCCTAACCAGTACCTGACTTACACACCAAGTGTTTTAAAATGTTATCTTACAATAATTTATTTTTTTGGTCTGGAAATAYGATTTAAACTTTTTTGTCTTTTTCTAGATTTAAATAAAAAAATATTTCACGTAATTGCTTTCTGCCTTACTTCATCACTGTAGTTCCTCTCTTTCACAGATTATATTTAAAAAAAAAGAGAGAAATATAGGAGTTTCTTCTAAAATATGTATCTTTCACAGGAATAGATTTTCTTACTTCTGCTTTCATAGATTGCAATATTTTTCAATAATTTACTGATTTCATAGACAGGCAGATTAAAAAGTGTTATAATAAGAGTGTTAAAACTTAATAGCAGAATACCTGAGCAATTAATTACTTTGTTCCTATATAGAAATTTTTGTGTACATCATATGCTCTATCTTATTATATGGTGAATAGGTAAATACTTTTACCATGAAAATTAAATATTATTATAATGTTTTGCTGTGTTTCCTAGAATCATGTGTTACTTTACAATGAAACAAAACCTGAAGAAATAGGTTGCTGAAATAAATGAGTTTGACCTTCAAACTGATCTCAAGATGATATTCTTAACACCTGGTAAAGATTTCTAATGTGAATAGCACGTAAGAGATTCTAATTTTTAGGGCCTAATTTAGTTTTAGAGTTTCTTCCATTGACATTAATTAAATTTTCCCTAAGTCAAAAAACCTTGGTGATTTAGTAAGAGAACTTAGTGGTGGACAGACGGAGCTTCTGTCACTCTTTGAATTTTTACTCCCAAGCATTTTGCACCAGAATTCAAACAAAAGTCTCAAAAATTCATCCTGTTTCTGTTGATTTAAAGYTAAATATACCTATATGAAATTCAAATATGCTGATTTAACTAAAAAATACTTAWTATTGTATTTGATGCACTGAATAAAAATCTTTAAATGTCTCCCAGTCACCTATACAAAAATATAGGATGCAGCTTAAACATCTATTAGAAACAGAATCATTTATTTGCATTCCTTTTCACTTTAGTAGTGGTTTTGGTTTAATCRTCATGTTATACACATATTCAGTAAGCAATCTATAGTGGCATATTTTTTGGTTTTTCTAGAGTGATTGAATAGGACTATTAGGGGAGAATTAGTAGGCAGGTATTTTTGAATAAACACCTTWGAGAGAAGTAAAATAAAAATTATAAATTTACATTAATCTTGACTAATATAGATTTTGTTATATCATTAAAAGGTTTTTCATATGCTAAATTTTGCATGTTTGGGAAAGGGTCTTCATTTGAGGTAAACTTTAAACCCAAATTGTTAAGAGATAATTGACAAGCCAAAAAGTACACAAGTGGTTTATATATTTTTTTCCCCTTCTGATTAAAATTAACAGTGATCAAAAAGAAAAGACTCTTAGAGGAACCTTTCAGTCTTTTTTTCAGGGAAAACATAACATTTTGGTTTGACAAATAAAATCTTTTCTGAAAGCTGCAGTACCTATCTATGATCAGAGTTCATTGCCTTTTTGCCCATGGTTGTTATTGTACAAGCTGTCTCTTATACACATCTAGATGTGTATAAGAGACAGGCTCTATACGGAGACGCCTCTTTCACCTTTGCCGTGCAGAGGTCTCCGTATCCAGCCGACCGCCCCAGTCGCTCCCCGCTCGGAGCGAGGGCTGAGTGGCCACACGGCTGGACCAACCCGGCTGTGGCGCGCGATTCTGTGGAGCGTGCCGGGCTCTCGCCATGCGCAGCCGCAGCCCATGGTTGTTATTGTACAAGTAAACAAAGCAGACTAAAATCTGCTATCTGAAACTGAGTTGTAGCAACCTAGACTGGTTTGTCCAAGTTTCTTCCCCTCACAAATAAGTTAATCTGTACTTTCTATGAAGGTAAGTTCTAGAATCACAGCATCTCTACCATACTTGACCATTGCCTTAGAGACTGTTACTTYGCACTGAGCAGACTCACCCTGAAACATGCTAAAGGACTGTACAACACAACTTCACTTGAGCCACTCACCAATCTTACTTAAGTCATTATTCCATGTGGGYGGATAGAATGTAAGAAAATAAAGATAGTGCAGAAGGTAATCWCACKCCTGAGGAGTTGCAGCTGTGCTAATCACCAAAGATCAGGAAAGGCCTGCCCTTAATGGGCCACAGCTGTGTCCAATAAGAAGATGCTACAAAAGAGTGGGTTAGCTGGGTGAGGAGAGAGATGGTGTTTGTTGGCTGTATTGTGAAGGAGTCAGTGCTGCAAGGAGATGCCCGTGAGACATCACCAAGAAAGTATGAGAGCTTGGCAATACGTTGATAACAATTGGTGACCCTGGTGTCATTCTGACYTGATCCTGTGGTGGTTTGGGCAAAAGAACTTAAATATTAAGTGACATGATCCCAAGGTGATTCAGGAAGATGACCACAGATTTAAGAGCAGTAAGATGGTGGAGCCAGGTGGACCAGGAGCCTAAGAGCTGAGCAGGCAGACCAAGAGCCTGAGAGCCTAAAAATCRAGYTGAMTTATAGCCAGGCAGACCTGAGAGCCTAGAAATCTGGACAATGTATGAGACAKCACCCCCAAGAAGAAGAGTYTGGGATATGAGGAGTGGATGCAATGCACTTTGCTTATTTGGTGCATTGGAGCAAGACACACATCCCCCTGCCAAGGTATGGCCACAGTCCAGAGGGGCCCCGGGACAGTGCTGGGTTCCCCCTGAATGGCAGTGTGTGCAGCACAACTGTGCTGTGTGATAGAAGTGCCAAATGGCACGGCCACAGCAGCAGCTGGTGCCTCAGCAATAGCATGGCCCATGAGGAGTATGGGGGGAGGTTTGCTAAGTCGCTGCTACATGAGCACTGGAACAAAAGCAACAGGGAGCTCTGAGAGGCAGAGTCAGAGCTGCACGACAACATATAAGAGAAGCCTTCTAAAATTGTATGGTGGCTATCTCCACAGTAACCTGATGTGATTRAGGATTGGGCTGTAGGGCAAGGTGCAGCCAGAGATGGAGCCCAGCGTAGCACTGAGAGCAGCAGGGGAGGCTGCCTGGTCTGGCCCTGACAGATTTCGACACCTGGGGTACAGGTGAGCTGCTGGGGACACAATAGGTAATAACATATCAAGTGAAGAACAGGTTGTTTGTTTCAGCTACATGGAAAACAGAGCAGGGCAAAAGAGGCTTGCAGTGACCAACTTCATACAACAAGAAACTGTAAAAGGAAGAAGAGAATTATTAAAACAGCAGTGAGGGT
Source organism: Sporophila hypoxantha (assembly GCA_002167245.1). Taxonomy (NCBI): domain Eukaryota; kingdom Metazoa; phylum Chordata; class Aves; order Passeriformes; family Thraupidae; genus Sporophila; species Sporophila hypoxantha. Next base: position 4,161,269 of record NDFG01000319.1, on the reverse strand, counting down.
TGGGGCAGAGTAGCTTTATCATTCAGTATGGTATATTTGTTTGCTGATGAAATGTGTGCATTTTGTTTGTGAACTGCAGCTATTACTCTTTGATTAGGCATAAGTGTGAAAGTTTATATTCCATAAGCATAAGTACACTTGACAAATACTGGATCAATATTGTTCAAGTCATATAGCTATTGATAAAATGATGTAACTGTTGATCTGTTACTGTRCTAACATATAGCCTTTAGTGTATTCTTGTGAATTGCTTTATAAAGTTGTACAGSTATTGATATTGTCAATATTCTAGAAGTGTAAGTATAAGGGTTTCTGATAATATGAGTAAGTTTGAGTAATGAATCAGGGTCAGGGCACAGACATATTCCAAAGTGAAATAGAAATTACACAAAAGATGTTTGTACTGGGTTTACTGTCTTTTGCATAGGGCCCTGCAAAAGATAGTAAACAGAATATTAGTTTATGAAAAGCCTTAGGTTGATGTTCTAGACTGTGAAAAGCAAAACTAAATCAGATTTAGAAACGTATGTTCTTGCTGTGACGTGTTGCCTGAACATCTGTATACTGTTAGTCCTAAGTGAGATATGTGAATATGGTATAAAATCAATTTACTCAAACATACCTTTCTAGAGATGCTGCACCTTTGTAATTAAAAGAAAAGAGGGAATTGTGGGGGATAGAATGTAAGAAAATAAAGATAGTGCAGAAGGTAATGGCACCCCTGAGGAGTTGCAGCTGTGCTAATCACCAAAGATTAGGAAAGACCTGCCCTTAATAGGCCACAGCTGTGTCCAAAAAGAAGAAGAGTGCTACAAAAGAGTGGGMTAGCTGGTTGAGAAGAGAGCTGGAGTTCGTTGGCTGTGCTGTGAAGAAAAAGGAGGACTCAGTGCTGCGAGGAGCTGCCCATGAGCCCTCACCGAGAAGGTGTGAGAGCTTTGCAATAAGATGACAATTCCAGGCTTATGGATCAGGCTGCCTGACCAGACAAGTATCCTGTAACATCTTCTAAAGGATAAGAAAAGAAGATGTAGTGATGTATGGGGAGAGACCTAGCCTTCTCACAGAGTCTGACATGAGAAGAAATGTGAACAAAAAAATGAAGCTTGACAYTTCAGTATTCATTGAGCTTATGCAGGAACATATGACATCCTTCCTCACACATTTAAACATATAGGAGTTTTCTATCTCCTATACTGGTTACTATAAAAATCATTTAAAACAAATGATGGGTCTCTATCATTTTAAGGCTGCCAGTGTTCAGTTTAGGAGAACAAATGGATATGGTACTGAAAGAACAATTTAATAACATAATTTTTTTAAAATTCAGCTTTAATGGTGAAAGAGTGATCTGACATATTGAAAGGACTTTGTTAGTGACATTGTTTCTTTGTCTCACTCTGGTCTAAAACTTGGGAAGACTCTGAAGAATACTCACCATTTATGAACATCATATTGCATAAAATATGCCAAATTATCAAGGTAGTGGCAGGGCATAATTTTTCTAGACCATAGATTATTTTAGAGTGAAATGGGTAAAAAACAAGCCAAGATCTGTTACTGAAAAGGGAAGTTGCAAGTAGCCTCTGCAAGAAACTCTGTTACCTTAGAGGCGTCAGGCAATTTTTCTATACRTATCCCATGTTTAGTTCTAATATGTTCAGGTTGTTTATGGTATAAATAATATATTTCAAATATTTGAAATAAATTGGATCATGAAAAGCTTTAGATTTCACTTTTAAGCTTACTTTTTATCTCAATTTCAGAGTAGATAAAAATGTTATTTAATGAGTAGTGTCATAATAAAAGCACCTAATCAATTGAAGCAATATGTAAAGTTCAACCAAATGTATAAACTAAGAGAGCTCAAAGCAAATTAATATCACCTAAATTTGGATTAAAATCATAGAATTGTCATAGAATCATAGACWGACTTGGATTGGAAAGGCCCTTAAAGATCATTTAGTTTCAACCCRAGTGCCATGGRGAGGGAACTTTCCACTARAKCAGGTGACTCAGAGCTCCATCCATCTYTCCTTGAACTCTTCCAGGGACYGGGCATTCACAGCTTCTCTAGGCAACCTGTTCTAGTGCTTCAGCYCCCTCACAGTAAAGAATTTTTTCTTAATATCTAATCTAAACRTAATCTCTTTCAATTTAAAGCCACTCCACCTTGTTCAATAACTTTTTATACATCCTTGTGAAAACTCTCATTTTAGGRTCCCTTTAAGTACTGGAAGGATYTATRTAAGTCACCCTGAGGAGGCCTTCTCTTTTCAGACTGAAYAATCCCAACTCTCTCAGCCTTTCTTCATACAAGATMTGCTCCATCCCTCTAATTATCTTGATGGCCCTCTTCTGGAGTCGCTCCAACAGGTCTATGTCCTTCCTGTGCTGGGGACACCAGAGCTGGAGGCAGCACTCCAGTGGGGCCTTATGAGAATAGGGCAGTCTTGTTATTAATTTCCTTTAATATTAGCCGCTTAATTGTTCATTGTGTAAGGCAATGAGAGTAATTCTAAGCATTTTTTACGGTTAATGGAGAGCAATAACCACCCTCAAATGATTAATGATACCCTAAAACAGATCTCCAAGGGAAAGATGAGGCATTCTGTAAAGAAATAAATCTGTCATTTGTTTCCTTCGACTAAGTGTACAGGAAAGCCAGAATGCTTTTGTTTTTATTTGGATAACTAACATTTAGAGATGTAATATTAGGTCATAAATATGCCAAAGAATTATAGACTTCCTTGAATTTATATATGTTTTATACACCCAACAGGTCCAAAAAGCAGGTAACTTACTAATAACCATGTTTTAACTTGGGGTCAGAATGGACACTGAATGCAGATCTGAGTATCGTTTCAATCCTTTCTCGGTCAGATTACTCTAAATATTTCCCTTCTTAAAAAAAAAAAGAGTAAAATAAAAATTGTAGCAACAATAGCACAGAACTCCATATCTTTAAAAGAAATGAACAGTGAACAGTATGTACCAACTGCTGCCTTTGGAACCTAGGCAGAAGGTAGCCTTCTAAGAAAGTAAASTTTTTCTCTTGGTTTAATCCATGTATGAATTGCAGGAAAATATTTATAAAGCTTAAAAAATATTAAGGCATTTGATAGATCATCTGTAAAGGAGTAATACGTAAATAAATTCTTCAGAGGCAGAACACCCATCATTGATTATTAGCCTTGCCTGTAAGCAAAAAGTGAAGTGTAAGCTCTCCAACCATCCAAGTACGAAGTCAATACTGCTTTCACTTAAATGAACACTGCTGTTCTAGCTGTGCATGCCTGCTTTTCAGTTGTACTAGGGCTTATTCCTATCGTCCTGCCTTAAATATTTTAGCATTCCCTTTATCAGAAGGACTTAAAAACTCAATGGCTGCTTTAGGCAAGCCAAATAAAATCAACACTGTAATTGAATTACAACAGCAGAAGTCATAGTAGACATCTTTAACTGAAAACTAACAGAACAAGCCTAGTGCCTGAACATCAATAACACTCTCTCCTCGTGTTAAGGCATTGTGTGGGCTGGGGGCTCCCTGGGAGCTGGGAAGGCGGGCAGAGGGGCCACCCAGAGCCTGTCCCACTGCCCATCAGGAGCAGGGCAGCCAGGGGGATACTGGGGGACACTGAGAGCCTCTCTGGGGCTGTGGGTGGAACTCGTGGCTGGGCATGGCAAGGCTGCAGGGAGCTAGAGACCAAGTTCTCTGGGACACAGACAAGTGGCACCAGGGGTCTGGAATGGCATCATGGGCTGTGGGTGGCTTAAGGGGAGCCCCAGGAAAGGGCGGTCAGGGGATGAAATGCCTCTATTGCCCTAAGGCCCCCAGTGTTTCATACTTCATGGAGAACTGCAAGACGATTACGAAATCACTGGTTCTTGCAATGCCATTCAAATAGCATTCTGCTGTACAAACAGTACAGAGGCAAAAACGGCAGCATTTTATTTTAAAATGGGAAAAAAAAAACAGAAATAAACAATTTTTTTGTTGTTGTTTTTAAACTGTGGTATACCTCATAAGGAGAGCTTCATCTTCAGTCTCAAAATTGAATTTTTGAAAACATTGTGGTTATTGCACCTGTTATTTGTGTACAGTTGAACTTGCAAACAGGGAGGTKTTATACACAGAAATTAATTTTAAGCTGACAGAAACAATGCGGATCTTGGAAAGTGGAGAGTGCACTGCATAATTTCATGGTCTGAACTTAATCAATACGTTTATTAAGTAAAAGTTCTAGTTGAAGAACTTTTCCTCAGTTCCACTGTTTTTGGTGTTTACCCTTCAGTTACATTTATGCAAACTGACTGAAGGTAATGGAGTTGCACAAGTGAATCCAAAGGCAATACTTGGCCTGCTAAAATCTTTATTATTGGTGATCCATGAGTCAGATAGAAGACAAATAAGCTCCCAAATCCCAGGCCTAATTTAAGGACTGGCAGTCAGAAAAGCATTTCAATTGTAAAGTGAATTASTTTGATTGAGAAATTATGGTGGAGAAAAAACCTATTGAATGTGACAACAGTATTTTTGTAGAGAGTTTATAGAATAACCTTGCACTTTTAGAATTAATCACATCCTGCTGCTTATTCCCTACTTGAAGACAAAATGCTCCATTTTGATATTTCAATTGGTTGCCATAGAAATGATAATCAAAACAAAAAACAAAAAGCACCAAAAAATTTATGATTTCTGCTTAGGTATAACCTGAGGAACCCTTGCAAAACAAGGAATTTTCTTCCTTATAAGCATCAGTTATAACAAATACAAAGAACAAGAAAGTTATTTTTTTACATGCAAAAACACATTTATATAAATGAAGTTAAAAAGTATGTTTTTTTTTTTTTTTTTTTTTAAGAAACACAGCTCCATTTAATTGCAAAGAGTGATGGGGTAGCACATTGCTATTTAGTATCCTGATTGGGCAAAAACAAATTATAGAGTAAGTCTTAAAAGTTAACACACACACACAGAGAAAGAAAAAAATTAATAAAAACAGCCCAAAAAAATCACAATGAACTTCCCCAAATCACTCTAGACATGTTTACAACATGAACCATAAAGGTGGTAAGGTTTTTCCATTCTTCATATATTTACCTTGAAAATGAGAATATGTAGGTAAACTTTTTCACATAATTAGACATTTCTGGGTCTTAGTAAACCTTTTGGAGGAGACAAGGAAGTTATGAAGATGCTTTGGGCCATTTTATCATCTTGAATAATTGAATACTTATTTAAAATCRGTTATATTTACAGAATCAGAGAATAGCGTGAGCTGAGAGTGACACACAAAGATCATTGAGTCTYTCTCTGGAGTGAATGACACATACAGGGATCAAGTCCATGGTCTTAGTGTTATTAGCACCATGCTATAATCAACGGAGCTACTCTCAGGGCCAGTGATAACTGTACCTGGCTAACAAGATCAGGTTTATACACTGTATAGGGATCAAACAGGGCTTAAAAAATATTGCATACCCAGTATGAAAGTTAAGCAGAAACTACACATGAAATATGACTCCATAACCTATTTCTTCTCTTGAAACAATCATGGGTTTTCTGGAGATTTTCTATACTATTCTGTAGATTGTAAGAGCAATTAAAAAATGGGACTAGTCTAGAGAGATATATGGGACTCAGGATGTTCAACCATTCTTTGTAAACTCTCCAAACTTTAGGGTGAAATCCTATCATCTGTGTTTTTTCATTGTCATGTGAGGTATAGTTTTTTTGGGAGAAATTGAAYGGTATTTTCACCCAGTCATACCTAGCCTAATAAAGACAGTATTTGCACAGGTGAGTTTGGTTCCTCAAGTCTTGTAAATGAGATATATACTCCTTTCTCAAATATTCAGTATAATAATGTTCATTGCTCGTAGGTTTTGGTATGGGTGTACCTTTCTTTTCATTACATATTCTGTTCATTGTCCTGAAAATWATTATTTCTCCTTTTTGTTATACTCCTTGAAATGATCTCTTTTTATTTCACTATTATAATGATTTCTTCTCTGGGCTGGCAATACTTTCTTTGTAGATTCCTAAGATGACAATGACAAGCTTCTTCAAAGCATATTTGACATCCATCCATTTTTCACTCCTATTTTCACYTTCTCATTAGAGGGTAATGCTGAAAGTTGTGTCACTGCTCTATTCCTTTATTTATTTGCCCAACCTATCGCTTGAGGGTTTGTTATGCAGTARTCATATCTTCACTAATAATTTTCCAGCTAAAATTGGAAAATTAAACTTGTTGAAGAATTGATTCTTTACAAAGGAAGACAAAAAAAATCAAATCAAAACAAATAAAAAAACCTAAACAAAGCTATTGTCTCTGAATTAATAATGAACTACACAGTAAAAAAATGTACAGTTATTGTCTGTCAAAGCAGTACTGGTGATTAGCTCCYTAAATTCAGAAAAAAAAATAGGCTGCTGATGSATACAGGTCCTTACATATATTAATATAAGAGCCAGAGAGTTTTCTAGAACAAGATATTAGATGTGTAGTATATGTTCAGACAGCAGCAGTGGTGGAACTTTTCTTTAGTGAGTAATTAAGATTGGTATAAATTAAAGAGCTTCACTCCAGGTTTCCTTTTTCTCTTTTTAAGTGGCAAGCATGAAGCATGTTTACTAATGAAGTGAAAACTCAAGTCAGAAGGGCAATAGCAAATTTCTAATTTGTGAAAGTCAGAACTAAATTCTAGATTTACTTTTCTTCTCTGATAGAAGACAAAAAATTCTATTTCATTCATGATCTCTAAAATGCACCTGTAAAACCAACCCGGATTTTGTGAAACCTCCATTAGATTTCATTAATAAAATATTTCTTATTTTCCCCTACTATAACACTGTTTTCAAGACTATGTATTCATACMTCATGGTACAGCATGCTAAACTGAGAAGGCTTGAGATGAATCTGATTCTTAAATTTCTACATATGCAGTCTTCTCTGTACATAGTTGTTGAAACTGAAGTGACAGAATAGATATTTTTAGTTTGTTTACAGTACAGCAGGTGAATTATTAAGCAACAGTGATCAAAAAGATTTAATGGTCATCAAGGGAATTTTGGGGTAAACAGATTCTTACTAATTCAGAATAAAATTTCTTCTTGATTGTTGGATTTTACATGTCTTAAATCTGTGACCCGGTTTAAACTCACATTGACCTTCATGACCTGGTACACAGCTGTTACAACAAAAGATATGACAAGGAAATGAAGCCTTGAAAGGCAGAAGATACGAAAGATATAAATACAGGACAAGGTGTAAAAACTTTCCAGTGGAAGAAGGTAGCTTTAAATTACATACTGTGAAGAAACTATTCACCGTGAGGGTGGTGAGGCACTGGAACAGGTTGCCCAGGGAAGTTGTGGTTGTCACATCCCTGGAAGTGTTCAAGCCAGGTTGGGTGGTGAACTGGGTAATCGTAATCTAGTCTAGCAGAAGGTGTTCCTGCTGGTGGCAAGGGCATTTGAACTGGATGATCCTTAAGGTCTCTTCTAAGACAAAACAATCTATGGCTCTATGATTCCATGGAAAGGCTTCTAAAGAAAAGCAAACAAAACGTCTTCTTACAGACTTACAGATGGAGTTGCAGAAAATCATACATTTAAATACTTATATCAATAAAACCTTTTTCAGTTACCCAAAACCTCCTTGCTTAAAACATGTGATAATAAACAAGAAAAATATATTCTTTCCTGCTTGATATTCCAAGCTAAGAAATAAAATGGGACTTTTATTTTAAACTTTAYGAAGATAAACTGTGTTCACTTGAGTCTACTTTTAAGAAAAATGGTGCTCATAAATCCTTATAGAACACTGACTCCTCTAAATTGCAGTGAAAATATTAAAAATTTAACAGCAGATGATGTAAGACAGGGATATTATGATAAAATATATCTCTATCCCATTAAGAATAATTTTATTACAACAATGCTCTACCTTTATTGATGTTCATCACTATAATAACTAAACCCTGTGCTATAATTTGACGACCATTTAAGCAAGACCTTCAACTTCTCCTGTTTTTTGGTTTTGMTTTTTTTTCACTTTACCTGAAAAGGACTTAGGAAATGAGTTTCTTGGATAAATCAATGTTCCTACTTAAATCAGCATGAAGCTGCAAAGAGCTCTGCAGAAGTCTAAGTATAGGAGAGAATTGGCGGAGACATCTTTGGTAGCAGTTTTGCCTTTCATATATGTAAACTTGATACATCCTTCTCATGACAGGCATGGTTTACCTTTTAGATTTGCTGAAATATCCTCTCACCTATTGATTAAAATCACAGCRAGACCTTTACATGCCAGTTGAATGKCATCCAGTTGAATTAATTTTGTTGGAGCTGTGTTGATTTAAGTAAAATTCAGAGATTAATAGCCACAGAGGTTTACACCTGAAAAGGGTAGGCCCAGGTTTTAAGTATATATTTTTGTTTTGTTTTGTTGTGGCATTTTTTCAGTTTCTTTGGGGCTTTTCCCAACTGTTTTGTCTGTCAAAGAATCCTCTGTCCAACAGTTACTCAGAATCTCCACTGTAATACTCCTAGACTAAATCTCTCACACATTGTAGAATTAATTAAATCCTTAGGAAAACAGAGATGACTTTGAAACATACTTTGATATACAGCAATGTATCAGCTCTTAAATTCTAAAAATTTCTCTTTATCATTACATATAAAAGGTTAAATCTATYTGCATTCTATAAGGACTGTATCAGTACATATAGTCTATAAGACATTAAAATTTTCCACCTAAACTTTTACATTTTAAACATGTACTTGTAAGAATGATTTTAACACACTGRAATTTGCCTTTTATTTTGAACAACAAATTGAACCTGTTGCACTGCAGTTCTGTATCTGAAAATGACGTTCTGTGGACCTCTATTAGTTTTGATGCGTTGCCATGGAAACTAGAGAGAAAGAAAAAGGAGGAGAATACTTTTGTAAGCTTTACTACAGAGAGTTACATCCTCTTCCACGTTTTGGAGAAAGAAATTGGTGATTGAATGACAACAATGTATTTTTAGAGATAGGTTGTAGCACAGCATTTTTGGCAAGATAGAAGGTATTAATGATTTATGCTAGATTTGCATTAAAGGCTTCTGTTTTTATACRAAGACCATGAATGTCACTGGTAATGGGAGTTCAAGCTGTCTGAAATTTTTATCAACCCACCCCCCCAGCACAAATGGGGCATGAGAGTGAAAGATGAACCTATGAAATTGTGCTGCATGATGAGACATCAGAAAGCTGCTGGTTCTGAAAAGAATCAAATATTAATCTTCTTTTTGAAATGCTCTCATCTTACAATGACTTTTTGGCCAGATCAATGTGGATTAAAATTAAAAGATAGATGAAAAGCTGTGTATAAGGTCCAAGTTTATAAGGCTATTTGACAAATACATGTGTGGAAAAACCCCCACAATTGTAATAAAAAAGAAGAATTTTCTGGATTCTAAGTAGGGCTTCTGGATTCTAATTAGGTGCATGTATATGTGTTCATATTTTACAGGTTTGACTGGAGATCTGCAGTATTATTAAGTGTTACAGTTCTTAATCAATGCTTGAGTGATTGGAATCAAAGCTCTGACTCTATTAAGATCATCACTAAAACCTTCCCTGCCTTTTACAAGTCAGGATTGTTTTTATGTAAGCATAAAGACACATCTTGAAAGTGCTTAGCAGAGATAACTTGTCAGTCAATTATYTGCAATTTTTAATTACTTTTCAATTGCCATGCTACTAGGATAATTTAAATGTTCATGCTGAGAGTGTGGGTTGATATTAACAAAGAAACAAAAAGAAAAGTAAATAATTATTTACCTGTTATAATTCTGCAGGGGAAAGCACACTAGACTAAGTATGAGCAAGTTACCATGTAGCAGAASACAAACTAAGGCATTTAAGAAATATCCTTTGAAAAAATTTAATAGACTGCTTTGGCACATACCAAAGTGACAAGACACTTGAAGTTATATTTAATAATAAAAGTAGTCTGTGTATTCTCATTAGTCATATGTGTTACCTATCAATGCTTTCATATGGGCAACATGCAACAGGAAGAAATTACAATTTAAAATTATGTTAAGTAGTCCCAGTGGAAACAGAGACATTGAAAAGTTATTAAGCTATTTGAACATTGTTCAAGTACTAAATTTTAAGATGATAAAAAATATAAAAGATCATTATGCAATGATGGCTGTTGTGCAAAATAAAATGTAGTGCCCAATACTGTGACTGTTGTTATCTTCAGATTTCACATAAAGACAAAGATCCTACAATTCTAAGCTATTCAGGTAAATTACTTAGARATTCTAACAATTTTTCCCTCCATTTGTAAGGCAAACAATTTTTCCATTTTTCCAAATTATATGAATTCATCTAACATTACTGAGCTGATGTCAATTTCCATTACCAAGGGAGAGTGCGGAAGCACTCATACACTTTTGAGGTTATGAAAATGCTGCACTGCCTTCCCCATTCTAATCAGGAGACAATATTCTTCTGATTAGACAGCATTTGTCCAGAGAAACATCTTGCAGTTTTAGTGATCAAAGCACTTATTCCTGAATAAAAATAATATTTTGAAGAAAAGAATAGTTATCAAATCATAAAATTCATGATGGAAATAAATCATATGTTACACAATCACATAAGTTCTCCTTGTACTATGCTGAAAAAAATTGAGGATTTTCAGTGAAAGAATGTTCCACACATAAAAATAATTTTTCTTATGCAATTTGACTTTCCTGAAAGTGGACATAGAAGTTATTCCATTTTTTGTAAAGATATCAGGGTACTACATGCACTAAGGATCTCCTGTATCTTTGATAATACCATAACAAACATTCTAAAATGCAATATGAATACTTCAAATTTCAGGTTTCTAGGAGTTACAGAACTAGGCAATTTGATTCTTAAAGAGTCAAAATTTAGCTACTTTCAAGTGCGATGTTTTAAATAGACTGCAATGTGGTATGTAAACATTTAGAGACTAGAAACCTTCAGTTTAGATGACATCATTTAGCTTACATTTGTTTCATATAGAATGTAATATCATTAATTGCACGTGCAGTAAAAAGGGTAGGCTTGTTTTGTTTTGACACATATTTTAAAATATACTTGTTTTGACACATATTTTAAAATTGTTGTAAAACAAAAGATTTTGGTACAAACTGTATCCAAGTCTCCCGTAAAATTTCTGATTAATGCTGATATATTTTTTATATATTTTATATATTTTATATTTTGATATATTTTTCATATATGCTTAATTAAGGCTGATATATTTTTCCTTATTATTGACAGTATTCATTAATGTTTTAGGTAAGTAAAAAAATTAACAAATTGTTGTTTAAAAGAAAAATTCTTAGGTTGCATTTTCTCCTATATATATTCACCTACTAATCCTAAAATAACTGTTTGAATAAATGGCCCAATATTAAATTTTAAAAATCAGCAATGCAATGTTCAGCCAAGTGTACTTGGGTTATTTAACTTACTGAAAAATACAGAGCAAAGCTCCTCTAGTAGTGGCAAAAAGCTAAGACACAATGAAAATACATTTGCAGAGGAGAAAGTAAAAGATGGGTGGGGTTTTTCTTGTTTATTTGGTTTTGTTTTCTTTTTAAARAGTGATTAGACTGGAAAATTAGCCACTTTGGGATTTTTCAGCCAGTGGCAACAGATGGCTAAGTTAGTGATGAACCAGTGAGGGGGTTSAAGAGTTGATAAGGGAGACTGACTGAGAGAACGTATCCTCAAACTGGCAGAATGCCTAGTAAAAGCAGTGACCCATCACTTATAGTAAGTCTTTGAAATATTAAGTGGACATATACATTCAGAATGGTGGGGGTGGAAGGAAGGTGACAGGGAAGCTTGCACTGCTAATTTTTTTTTTCCCCAAAAGTTTTCAGATAGAAGCAATTTCTTTTCTGTGCTTATAATATAAGCTTACTTCAATCATCTGAAAGGTAAGAGACTGYCATTGCTGGTTTTCATTACCCTCTTTGGTGGAGCATTTGAAAAAAATTATCTGTGGAAAATGTCTTAGATTTTAAGTTAAAGGTCTAGAAGAATATAAAGGAGGTTAATTTCCCACTSTAGACTAAATGCAGCCTTAGACCARAGGACTTTTWAATTATGAWRTYTAATGTTCTTTCTCTMGCACTAGATACTTCCACCAATTTCTTTTATTTGCTGTTTTCTACAGCCACTCTACTAACACAAATAGCTATGCTGAATAGAGTCATCCAATACAAGCACTTTTATAAATCACCAGTTCTGATTGCACTAGGCTAACAATGCCTCAGTAATTTCTAGAATGTGTTTTAGGCAAGCAATAACTCATATGTACTACAGTTARCTAAAGTTGCATRYTATTTTCCATAATGTAGTTAATWGTTTGTTCKRTTTGGTTATTTGGTTGCWATAATTAATGTGTTGGGTTTACACYYCAAGGTCATTGTAGTGGGGGMTCTGAAGAAGTGCCTTCTGTGAGAGGACACCAGGAGTTGTTCCCARGTCAGGCAGAGCCTGTTCTAGACAGCTGCAATGGAGACCTGCTGCTGGCCAAAGCTGAGCCCATCAGTGATGTTGGTACTGTCTCTGTCGTAATACACTCAAGAAAGGACAAAAGGTGTTGCAGAATAGCAACTGAGATACAGGKGGTAGAAAATATGAGAGAAGCTATTTAGAAGACCCTGAGGTTGATGTCTTAAGAGGCTACCTATAACAGAGGCCAGACAGTGTTAAAGAAATAAAGTAGGTATTTATTAAAAGTCCTTCAAAGGATACACCTTGGGCAGTACAAGGGGCCAGCTGTGGCTCCACTCAAGTTGGACASCGAGTCACGAGTTTTCAGAATTTTGGTGTGAAACATTTGAGTTTTGGTCCATTTATATATTGGAGTTAATTGTCCAATTACAGCTTCAGGTTATGAGTACCATCCTCCCAAATTGCTCTCCTCAATTTGCTGTTTTTTATGTCTTTTGGGCCTGAAGCTGCAATTGTGTTCTTGGTTCTCAGGCTGGAAAAGGATTGTTTTGTCTAACTAAACTGTGAAGAGAACTTGCTAACACTTTATATGAAGTTCAGAGTTGCATACTAATGCAGTACAGTATCTGGAAAGTATGAAAGTTAAACTAAAGGCATCCAGGTCACTGGAGAAAGAGAGGTAGAAGTTGCCCCAGCTGCTGAAGTATACACTCCTCTGCAGCAAGTGGTGATGGCCTMGGTGAAGCAGCTGTGCCCCTGAAGTCCATGGAGAGCCAAGATGGAACAGATTTTCACCTACAGTCCTCAAAGGACACCATACTGGAGCAGATGAATGTGCCCCGAAGCTGCAGCCTGAGAAGGGCCCCATTGGACCAGAATCCTGCAGCCCTGTGAGGATCACTGGAGCAATCTATTCCTAAAGGACTCCATGCTGTGGAAAGGAACCATGCTGGAGCAATTTGTGAAGTGCAGTCCATTGAGAGAGCCCATAAAATTAATGAAGGAGAGTCTTCCTTAGGAGGACTTCATGCTGCAGCCAGGAAAGAGWGTGAGGAAGAAGCAGCGTCCAGTGGATTGTCTCAATCCTTCATGGCTTCTATGTGTCCTTGAATGTTCTGTCACCAAGTGTTTAGGGGATTGACCTAGACCCTTACRACTTCAATTTGAACTTACTTAGCAAAACGTTAGTGTTTCTTTTTCATAAAGATTTGCGATATATTTGCAATTTTGTATYCAATTATTTCCTGGCTTCTGCATACTCAATCTCTAATGCATCAATAACTCTTGTGCAGTAGAAAGAGAAGAATCAAGTAGCATATTTGGAGAGACATTAAAAATATAAGCTCATGGTAAATTAGAGTAAATTATGTCAAATTTTCAGCAATTATAACAAGTACTTAAACTTTTCAAGCTAATCATTCAAATTAATTTGCTTTCCTATAATTATTCATCTGCATTGTTTAGGCACCATTTAGTAATCTTTCATMACTCTGTTTTTGAGTAGGGAACCTCAAATAAGTCACTATGATTCAGGAGATTCACTAGAGGCTTGAGAATATTATAATACTGTTGAATTGGGTGTCTTTCCCCTAGGCATACACTTGTGAAGAAATGACWTTTTTTTTGATTGATTATTGGGAATATTAATGACCACTGGGTTTCTGATAAAATATTATGTGTCTGCCAGAAAGGAAATTAATGCTTAAATATATTTAGTTCTGTTTCCAACTGCTTTTTTTAAATTTACATTAGATCTGTCTTTCAGAGCAAAATATAGGTCAACTACTAATGAAGAGGAAATATGATTTCATATTACCCACAATACACTGCTTATTATAAACATGCAAAATAACTTGTCACAGAATRCAGATCTTATTTTGATCATTTCACTTTTAAATTATATATAACATTGTTTATTTATATTCAGATATGCAGATACTAGCATGCAATTGATTAAATCAATTTACTCAATGGAAGAAGTAAATCTGCCATTGGAAGCAYAGTAAAAAGTATTAATTTTTAAATATAATTTGATTACCATAATGACCAAACTTGTAGGGTTTAGTCTACAAGGTTTTTTTCTTTCTTCTGATTTATGTAATCCAAAGGAATGTTCAATGAAGAAAATGAACTTTCAGCAGGAATTCAGAAAAAATAAAAGTTTGAGTGTCCAATGGCTTGGAAAATGGCACTATCTGTAACTGTGTAAATGTGTAATAAAAGTATTACACATTTACACAGTTACATTTACAATTACTTTTAATTTTAACAATTAATTTAATTCAATATATTATATCTTGGCTATTCTAATGGGTCTTTAAGACTTACACATTTTGCCCATTTTCTCTTGGGCAACCATGAGCATGTCTGTAAAATCCTGGCTTTGCAGCTTGCATGGAATTTTAGAGTGTGGATTTCATACAGAAGTATCAAGAATATTTGACAGGAATTTTATACATAATTAATCTTATAAACAATTCATGTACAAGTTGTTTTGTCAAATGACAGGTTAATAGTATCAAAATTACTTCTTAGAAATAATAATAAATATTAACTTRGCAAGAGCAATTAAGAAATGAAGAAGTTCTGTAGTCAGTTTACTCCTACCACAATAAAGGAAGATATGTCAGTTCCCTCCCCTTAGCATGTAGCTCCACCTCGCTGTTACCGAAAAATATACAAATATATACAAACTGCAGCACTTTGTGAACATGAATAATGTAAATGAGGTTAAGAGTTTATCCAGTGGTTCTAAATCCAAAGAACATCAGTTGCTTGCACAAGTTGAAGATAAGATTTTGCAAGGTGTCTGAAAATATGTTCCTAGGTGCTCTGAGTAGGGAAAAGATTTTGCTTAAGTGTTATCTTTTTATTGAGAGTGCAATTACTATCAGGAATTGGCAGTGTCCAAGATATTTAWAACAGACATAAGTAACACAAATTTCAAAATTGTATACATATTTGTCAAAATATGATACTATGAAAGAAAAGTAATCATATATGGTAAAAGAAGCCATGCATAAGCCAGCAAAGTAATTTTCATTACCAATGGAAAAAGAAAAAAGCCAAGAGAAAAAGGATATTGCATTACAGTTCTCTGTAGCTCTACTGGGTCTCTCTCCCAGTTCAGTGCTCTGAAAGTAGCATTGAAGGTCAACTTAGCAATTTAAAGACACTGGATTTTATCTTTCTGGAGGAACAGATAATATATTCCTCCTTAGAAGGAGTGAAATTATTTTTTAGACTTGAACACCATTTTTAAATTTTATAAATAGAACACGCATTGCGAGTTTCCTTTGATGTAAGAATAAAATTCTAGTGTTTTGTAAAACTTTGAGATGCCAATTGATTTATTATATATTCTACAATTTATTGTATTCAATTCAACAGTTTTATGACTGTCCTTCCAAACCAAAAAGTTATGAAGACTAAAAAATCCACAAAAAAATAAGAAAAGATATTAAGAATATGACCTTGATTTGGATTCCCTTTGCAGTTAATGAGTGACACAGATGCTCAGTAAAGGAAAATTGTACTTCTGCTCTTAAATGTAAAGAGCAAAAGGGACTATCTCAGTGCACAGGTAGTGAGTGTCCTTGGAGGATGAGATGAAAGATCATGTTTCTGTAATTTAATAGCTGAAATAATGCTAATAACAATTAAACATCTGTTCACAGTAGAAATCAGGCAATTTATAACACTGCAATTTTCCATGCCTGCTTCCATCTARTCCCTGACAGAGAACTGGGTACTTTTGGTTTTGGATTTTAAGGCCAACATCTGGTGTGGATGTTGGAAATTCAGCTGACTTTTTAATTTCATCCAATTTCTGTTATATTGAACAGTACGGGTAGCTGAAATMATATATCCGAAGAAATGCAAATTATACTTTATCATATGTGTAAACCTGGCAATGCAATGTTTCCTAGGACATCCCAGGTATGAAGATATTTTCTTCCATTTCTACAATTCTCAAGCACATTTTCCTATTTGAAGTAGGGGCTCAAGAATGTGCTTGAAAAGGTCATTACTTGTGATTGAAACACAGAAACAATCTGTAATTTCCCTTTGCTCTTCATGGTTTTTTTGGAGGGCACTTAGAGAGCTCTAAATTCACTGCAGTGAATCTTCACATGTGGTATCACTGTGGATGACTCTTCACACTATTCATGTGTGAACTGCTTTTCTAATTCTGGATCAGCCGGTCCATCAATGGTGCTAATAGACCTGCATCTATTGCCTCTATGATTAATCATTCTAATTGTTTAAAAGTTCTCATTGGTGCAAATTTAAATTTGRCCAACTGCAGTTTCCAGCTTTTCGCTTAGGTTGTTTTTTGTTATAGTTCTCATGCACACTATTTGAGATGAGTCAAAAATGTTTTGAACCTAACWGACTTTCTTCAGAATCCATTACAAAAACAGTAACAAAGAATGCTTGAATGGAAGGGGGAAAACCTTCTTAATAGTTCTTCTTAATAGTGTATATACAACGCTATGCCTATACTCATGTAAGTGTAGACAGAAAAAAATTTGCTATCCTCAGAAACATATCTGCTTCTGGAGTGAAGGAAAAAAAAAAGCTTCTGGGAGCAATCAGAATCAGAAGAATCAGAAGTGAAGGATATGCTGAACTTCTCTGTAGCTAGAAAAGCTGAATATGAAGAGACAAGGTTTATTGTAATGAAGGATTGTAAGAGAGGCCCATGATAATCATCTTGCCCAGTAAGTTACAGCTGGAGCCAATTAAGATCACCACGCCCAAAACCAATTAAGACCACCAGTATAAAAGGCGGAGCCAGAGAAGAAGGAGACGACAGAAGAAGAACAGCATTGAGGAGATCAGATGGCTGCTGCAAGGATCCTTGGAGAATTCCACTGCAAGAAGGTATGGTGCTCAGAAAGCCACAGGATCCTTGCAGCACAAGGATAATAAGAAACTGCTCCATATACTTTATATAATATTTGAAGCATTAACTTTATAATACTTGAAGCAACATGTACAAACAACAAAGTATTGCATATACTTATAATATCGTCAAAGCAACATATTGCATTATTGCTATATTGGATATGTAAAGCGACAGTTTATTATCCACATTTACTGTTCTCAGATATAGGAACAATGCCCCTAACCTGGCTTTGAAGAAAGTGAAATGTAAGTAATAAAGACTTCGGAAAAAACAGATTGCCTTCTCTATTAATGTCTTCAGCTAGAAAACTGATCTCAGAGAAAACAGGATAATTTCACTGCATTAAGCTATATTTTCTGTATTGCTCAGTTTAACTGAGCATTTTGATTTTAGGAGGATATGAGTCATTTAAAACAGGCAGAGCACTCCTCTTTTTACTGTTTATTTACTTGGAGTAAAAATTAMCCAATTATATAAAAAATAAATTATTCTAAATATGAGAAATTATTTGTTTTACTGAGGATAAGGTGCACAAACATGAGCACACCACACACACACACACACACAAAAGGAAACATCAGTTTTATATGAAGGAAGAACTTTGTCATCTGACATATGAAAACAGAAATATAGAATGGTTTGGGTTAGAGGTGATTTCTGGGTGTTGTCTGGTTCAACCCCTTCTTCTCTAGCACGGCCCATAGAGCAAGCTGTCCARGATTATGACCAAACAGCTCTTGAATATTGCCATAGATGGAGACTCCACAACCTCTCTTTGCTACAAAAACATCATCACACGTTTTCAATTTGTTTTTTCTGAAGCATATGCTTTCATTTGGGTGAAAGTGAAAAGCAGAAAGAAGAAATTTGAAAATGGAAGTCATARACTTCCATTTTCACAGAATGGAACTTCAATATAATAATCACAAAATTAYGATATTCATATAATAAATATATTAATAATATGTTATATATTAATTTTATAAATATAAAGATATTTACATAATTAATATATTTATATTTATAAAATTAATATCATTCACAAAATTAAGAACCTCAATATAATAATCAGGAAAATAAGGATTTAACTTGTTCTGTTTGGGTTTTCATTTTTGTTGATAGCCTTTCTGAAAGTGGTATTTCTCTTCCCCAACCTCCAGATTATGAAGACTAACTAAAATTAAAAATAAATGCATACATATATATATATATATATATATATGCATTTTAAGAGAAATAAAAATAAACTGAATATGTCCATCTAGTTTTCTTGTTTCARTTCTGTGCTTTATAAGTASTGCAAAACTCTTTAAACAGATGCTRAAATCATATTTCTATCTGCTTTGTACGGTGACACTGTGGGAAGAAACTGAACAGTGTTATATGGACCAAATCCTTTTAAAGATTGTAATTCCACAAAGGACATATAAAGTAAAATACATTACACTAAAAATCAGAGAAAATTATACATCTYTGTGAATTAGAAGTCTGAAAAAGATTACAGAAACATTCTCAATAAGTTCATTTTAAAATAAAAATGGAGCTGTGTCACCCAATCAAATGACAGTAAGTCTYTGCAGCATAACTTATATAGTAATACATTAACCTTAGGGTATYCATTCAGCATGTCCAATTCATCCTGTACCTTTTTCAGAAGCAATCTAGATGAATTTTCATTTCACATGAGTGTTATTATCATATAAAACTATGTAAACAAATCTAATGTTTTCTTGATTTTGATACAGATCATTATATTTTGATAGGCTCATGATCAGAATTTTGAATTGTTTGCTGAAACAAGGTCTACAGAGAGAAGATAAAAAATAYGGACTGAAAGAAAAAGCAGTAGGAATCCTTTTTAATCATTAATTCCATYCCTTCTGTCCTACAAATCTTCACAGATTATTAAGACTTGTCCTCAGAGATCTTTATATTTGAACTGTATTTTTTCTTTTTAGAGTGTCATTTTTTTGAGTTAATAAATAATTTAAGACAGAAGTATATGATAGTTGTTTTGGGAATAACTATTTTATTATTTGTTCTGTAACAGTATCAAGTGTGTTAATTGAGATCAGATCTCTAATGTGCAGAAACTATTAAGAAGCATTAGTAATTCTTTGAAAGAGTACCAAGCCTCTCTTTATTTGAAAGGAGACAGGGGAATGGAAGATAAATGGAAAAAAATAAGGTATTGTCTGGTGTTTGCATTTAAATATTTAAATAATTTAATCACTAAAGAAGTTACACTAGCAGTAAGAAACCCATATTCCATACTTGTCCCTGACTCAGGAAATTCCAATCCACATCTCCCGTCACCCTGAAATGTGTTATCTACACAGATGTATTTTTTGGGAAGGAACTCCACTTAACCTTCCCAACAAAGAATGCAAAACCAGATATATGTTGTTCTTTGGATTTGATCATAGCTATTTGGGATTCCAAGATTTTATCTTTTTTCTGAAGTGGTTTATATTTTTTTTTTTTTTGAATGGGTAAAACTCCATTCTCTTATAGACTAGTTTAATTTATAGCTTTATAATTGTTTGTAATAGCATTATAGTTGTTTTTCTCCCTGGCAAGCATGTTTGAAGGAAAAGTTAGTTTTGATAAGTTTMCAAGAAAACTGATCACATAAATGCATTTCAGGAACTTTCTAATGGAACAGGTCTTTCAGGAGTAAAAGGATATCTCCCAAGACTTACAAATCTTAAATAAGGCAGTGACACAGGGATACTGAAACTAAGGTATTTYCAGTGGTCCAGATCTCAAAACCCAGGGAATTCTAAATCTAACCAYAGKCATCCAGCAAYTTTAGYTGTTTTGTGACAGCAGCAGCTAAGRAAATAGTAGAGGACAGGCAATACTGCAAGGGTATATTTCTGTGTCTTGAAAGCTCTTTTTGAGTTCATTTAGTTGAAAGTCAGTCTCTCTATATTGTTCCAATATTGGAAATGAAATCTGATGAAGAGTTGAGAATAGAATTTTCAGTGCTCATGTCCCTTTATAGTGTTTWATTCCTGAGCATGTTCTGCTTCAAGAGACAACAATAAGTTCGAGAATGGAAATGGAAGAAATGGGAGAAAAAACTGAGGARACTAGTTAGAGAAGCAGCTGGAAGAGGAGAGTCATTGTTTGTTTGTTTTTTAGTACAACTCACTTTCCAGAGCTTAGCTAGCCATTTATGCCAAAACTCTTCAGGTCATTGCATGTACAAAGAATCCTCCACAGCARAAATAAAAGAGAATCCTTATTTTAAAAACAATAACAACAACAAAACAAARAAACAAAATAAARCCAAACCCCCAACAAATAAACAAAGACCCCAAACAAYCAAAAAAATCAGAAACTGTTTTAGATACAAACTAAATCTCAGCAAAATCTCCAAATGARACAAGTAAGAAGAAAATTCATTTAGTTGGTTGTTTAGCCYTATGGGAGTTGMACTYGATGATCCTTGTGACTCTCTTTCAACTRGGCGTATTTTGTGATAGTTATATTTTAACAGAAAAAAAAAAGTTTTCTGGGACATTCTTGCTTCATACTATAAGTTAAGAAGTTATGTTATGTAAGTCAGCATAGTTTATGTGCAGCCAGAAGATCAAATATGGCCCATAGACTTTTCCATTCCTCTGATTGCTTATTCTGTAGGAAACTGAGAAAAATTTMTTAAGCAGGGACCAACTAAAACAACTGATCTTGTATGTGCTAGGAGCCCAAATTAGAAATCTAGAGTGCTACACATGCTGCATATGGAAATGAAAGTTATTGATGTCTATGAGACAGTCATTGTCTTGCTTCCTCAGGGAAGGTCCTCCAATAATTGCTGCTGTATAATGAGAAATAGCCCAAAGCTGGTTCTTGAATCTGCTTCCTCTCTTTGCAGTTTATAAGGTTTCGTCTTGCTGACATAAAAATACATCTGAGTTGTGAGCAAAATTGAGAAAACCATCTCTACAGCACTTACAGTTTTTCTTCAGTAAAGGATAGGTTTTGTGATTTAATCCCAGTAGGAAGGCAAACATCACACAGATTCTTGTCCACTCCCCTGCAGTGCAATGCAGGGGAGATTAGAAGAATGAAGGTGAGAAAACACATGGGTTGAGGTAATGACAGTTTGACAGGTAAAGAAAAATCTGTGCTCACAAGCCAAGCAAAATGAGGAATTCATTCATCCCTTCTCATCAACAGGCAGGTGTTAAGCCATCTCTAGAAAAGAARGGATCCATCACATGTAGCAGTTWCCTGGGATGACAAARARCATCACTTCAAATGCCATTCTTTTCTTCTTTGTTCCCCCAGMTTTTTTCTGAGCARGATGCCATATGGTCCAGGATATCCTTTTGTCCAGTTGGAGTCAGCKATCCCAGCTGTGTCCACTCCCAGCTTCCTTTATGCCCTCAGCCAACTTGTTAGTGAAGCAGCATGACTAACAGAAAATGCCTTGATGTTGCGATAGTGCAGTTCAGCAATAAATAAAAAATTATCAACACTGTTTTAATCAACAATATAAAACCACATGAGCTACTATGAAGAAAGTTAAATCCAGCCRAGTCATATGCAGTACAACAGGACATGGGACCTCAGCTTAAATGAAAAAGAATGTCAAGTTGCTAGCAGTATTCAGGCCATCAAAGACACCTTGTTTTTTCTCTCCTTGTCTATGATAAAGATTTTTTTTTTATTCTAAGGGAGGAATACTACTTTTTTAAGTAATTGTACAATACTTAGCAGAATAGATTTAGAATCTGAGCAGATGTGTAGAACTAATGTACGTTTTACAGAAATATAGTTTTGAAGAATTTTTTCAAGGTAGCCACTGCAAACATTATGAAAAAGAACTCTTGAATGAACTGGAACATTTCTCAAACAGAGAGATACAAACATGTAAGAGTTTATCATTAATATTTTCTATGCTGATGTTCCACAACTAATCCTGGCTCTTGTCCTTAGCTTTCTGCCTRTGTATTATAGCAGGAACCAAGAACAGAGCTGACTCCCTGTTCAACCCCTTCACTGGAGGGGAATTCTGGACATTCAGGAGAGACCAGACCAAGAAGATCAGATTACCTGAGTATGAACTTTCAACATCAGTTAAAACTAGACCAAAAGAGACTTCAGTTTGCTTGAGATGGTTTAACTTAACAGTTGTAACTGAATGCTATTTCTGCAGCTGTGAAGTAATTTGGACAGAGGTCAAGGAAGAATTCTTCTGGTGGTCTGAACAATTCATACAATCAGTTATTGCTGATACTGTCATGGAAAAGCAAATAAAAGTCACATATGGCCAACAATATGTAAAGTGAAAGGCAGATTGCTGTCCATTTTAGCCTTCACAGTTTCCTCTTCGTGAATGTTAGCATCTAAATTGCACTCTTTGAGTGGCACAAGCCTAAAATTGAAAAGCCGTGATTCCTTTCCATTGTTCTTACTTCAATTAAAAGAAAAAAGGAGAAAAAAAGAGAAGAGGAAAAGAGAAGAGAAGAGAAGAGAAGAGAAGAGAAGAGAAGAGAAGAGAAGAGAAGAGAAGAGAAGAGAAGAGAAGAGAAGAGAAGAGAAAGAAAGAAAAGAGAAAAGAAAGAAAAGCTATAAAGACAACAAATTACTTTCTTTTCAGCACAACTACTAAGCATGAACCTCAAACTGGACATGTGTGGCCCATGGGATATAATTAAAATGCAATTACTATACAGACGCATTATTAGATGTCAATGCTAATTGACTGTACAAAGAATTTCTAATGATCTTCTGTGTGTACTGCAGTAATAGGTCTAAGTAGACAATAATTTAAATTCTGTGATGGCCAAATATGGTAAGTAAAAAACCACTACAGCTCTGCATCTAAAAGTGAAAGCAAAAGTGCTTTAAATCAAAAAGCCTTTTGATTATTAGATGGGATGAGCTAAACAGCATCCTGGTTTTGGCTGGGATAGAATGAATCATTTTTAGTATCTGGTACAGTGCAGGGTTTGGATACAGTGAGAATAATGTTGAAAACACGCTGATGTTTTAGTTGGTACTGAGTAGTGCTTACCCTAAGTCAAGAAGTCTCCAGTTTTTCATGTTGTGCCAGTGAGGAGGTGCACAAGATGCTGGGAGAGGACARGTCTGGGACAGCTGAACCCCAACTGACCAAGGGGACATTCTATGCCATACAGCACATTATTCAACACAGAAAGCTGGGGGAAGGCAGAAAGGGGGAACATTCACGGGGATGTCATTTTTCTTCCCAAGAAACCCTTACACCCTTAGATTTACACCCTTAGATGTGATGGAGCTCTGTTTTCCTGGGAACAGCTTACACATGAGATGTGGGGGATTAATTCCTTATTTTGCTTTTTTTACATACACAGCTTTTGCTTTACCTGTTAAACTGTCTTTATCTCAGCCCACAAGTTTTTTTTACTTCTACCTTTCCAATTCTCTCTCTGATCCCATTGGTCAGGGAGTGAGAGAGTAGTTGCATGGTACTTGGCTGGCTGGGATTAAGCACAAATAAATTGGCCTAAACACCACTCTGATGAACAAAACCACAAAGTAAATAAATCTCAAATATATATATGTTGTACAGACTACCAAGATTCAACTTCTGGTATCRATGTTAAGCAATGAAGTGAAAGAATAACTCCAGAATATCTGGCCATCTCATGCTAATATTGAATCCTTTGCATCACTGTAAATCATCCGAATTCAGAACTCTGTCCGGCAAAAATCCAAAAGGAGTTGGGGTCTAGAGGAATACTAAGCATTCTGCTATCAACCAAAATTAGGAAAATAGTTTCAATTATGATTTGGTCCATACCATCATATATCTTGTGTATCTGTATGCTGTGACATCCAGAAGATTTTAGAAAGCCATTTTTGTCTCAGTTTTTTCAAGAGGAACATTTGAACTTTCATTTTTGAAGACTAATTTCTACAATAAATTTCTTTAGTATATTTTCTTGGGTTTGGACTTGATTTTGATTTCTGCTGATCTTTGTGAGAATGCCTGCCAAGGGAAGTTTCACAGATGAACAGGTAAAGACATAAGATTGATGCAATTGTCAATATCTTGGCTAGAATGTAAAAACTGAGAAAAAGTGCTTACTAAAATTAGGGAAATTATTCACTTTGTCTGAAGCGTGTCAGAATAAGCACCCATGATCACTTCTAATTAAGGCAGTCTATAACAGTATGGATGGGTTAAAAATTTTGAATGTCAACTTTCTGCCTAAATCTAAATAATTTCTTTTTTTTCAGCAATAATTGCTGCATTTTTGTGGAAGGTTATATATATGTTTATATTAAAAAGAAATACAGTTAAATATCAGCAATCACTTATTCACATGAGACTTTAGAGGATGGACTCTCAGAGTGGAGGCTTCTTGTCAGAAGCTTTTTGTCTTTGAAAAATCTCATGCACAGGAAAGCATGTGTAYAGCAGATTGGCTGGAACCTGCAAACATTTTCTTCTTTACTTGAATTCCCAAGTTAATATACAACAGACCTCTATAAATTGCTCATGTAAACATGTGTCTTAGAGAACACTTTCACATCTTAACAGTTTCTGCAGGTTTCTGCTAAAATAAAAGGATGGGAAGGTTAATATGGATATTGCATGGAATATTGTGGACTAGATGGGATATTTGAACTACATGGAATATTTGCAATTAGAAAAATTTTATTCCACTTTTAAATCCCTGTGATTCATAATGAAGTCAAGAAAAAAGAGTGTTGGACTCGTCATCAGAGAGAAACAAACCTATTTTAGTGGGGCCAAACTGACAGGAAAACTGACTACTAATATGTAGATTTGCAAGGTATGAATTCTGAACCTCTTTACTTTGCAGGTAGAACTCAAGATTCTAGAGTCTGATATTTCCTTTGATGTCATCAAGTGACAGATTATATAGTCAATATACTGTCTACTTATTCTGCTAAACCTAAGGGCAGAAATCTCTGCTGTAGATCAAAAGACTTGATGGTAATCACATTTCACTTACACAGTGGTGTTATGCAGTGCTAAGTTAAGAGTTTATTCAAAATTTGCATTAATCTRACCAATAGAATATAATTGGCTTTTCTGTAAAACCAAAGGCTCACCAAGGATGTGAATAATTGTCCTTTYTGTAGCCACAGCTATGTAATCACAGAATAGCTGAGCCTGGCACGGTCTCTGGGGATTGCTCAGGCAGCCACTGCTGCTCAGAGTGCAGTCACTTGCCGCATGTTGCTCATGGTGATGACCAACACAGTTCTGTGTACGTAGAAGCTGGAGACTCTATAACCTCTCTGAGCTATAGTATCCAGCTGCAGTAATAGTTACATCATGCAGTATTGAATATACTGCATATTGTATGAATATACAATATATATATTGTATATTCRTGACTTCAGCAGGAGATTTGGAAGAAGGAGATTTTGGATCTTTTCCCTACTGTAGAACCAGATCAAGACTGTAAGAGACAGATYTATTTGCTAATAGTTTACTGCACTGTTGACGGTGTTTCTCCCTTTTTCCTTTTTTTTTTTTCTTTCAAAGACCTTGATCTAGGCAGAAATGTAATATGTGGGTAAATACAGTTCTTATTGTCATTTTAATTTAACACTTCTAAAAGTGTTTATTTCTGCATGGGGTCATACTCACCTAAATATTAATTAGCCCTATGCTTCACACCTGTAGAAGATTTAGAGCAAGTTTAAGAATGTGTTCATTTAGAAGTACATTCCTTTGYTGTCATGACAGGAAATGTAAGTACAGATAATCAAATAGCTAAATTGATTTTGGAGGATGCAATGACTTTCATTTGCAACAATCATTGAATGCCTGCATCTCAAATACATTTTATAATATTTGTTTTTTTCCTATTTGACACCCAAATCAAAACCCACACCAGAATATATGCTGATTATGCAAGTCATGAGATTATTGAAGCTTTTAACAAATGAACAATGGTACATTGCTCTAAGAACATTATCAGATGTAAAATAATTCTATTTTCAACCTTTTGCTKTTCAATCAAAACATATCAAGTGGAAAGTATTGATCATTCCTCTATTTCTTTTATAATCATACTCAGTTTTCTATTCTGGAAATTCCTTTTCATTTGACTTCTTCTGACATAGAGACAGTTCCTTTAAGATTGATAATCATTCAAAAAGATAGAGCCATTTGCATAATTTTTTCATCACTTTGGAACTTCTATGCTGTCACTGTTTTATGAAAAAGATTACAGCATTTGTCCACTAGACAACAGAGAAAATATATGTATTATTTATATYAAGATTCTAATGGAGAATATACCTTGTTATTCTGCAGATCATTTCTTGATTTTCTCATGGTACCTAAGAGTGTATTCTATTTCTACCAAGATTGAGTTGACAACTTTGAGTATCATGCAAGAATGGAACTTGAGTGAAAGGCKGAAGAATTCCTATAGAAATCCTATAGATTTGTTTGGAATGTTTTTGTGTTTTGGTTCCTAAGAAATGTAACCTTACGCATGAAAAAAGTCCATAACTAGAAAAGAAGCAAGGCAGACAGTGATTTTTTTTTTTCCATTAGACCAATTAAGGGATATACATTTCATTGTGTTAGCAGTCTGGATTTTTAGCTAGGGTCTTGAGAGGACATAGCACAGTTATAAACAATGAGAATGATCAGAGTTAATAATTAATCTATTTTCTTGTAYGAGAAAACAAAATAAAAACCACTGACCAGTAAACAGCAGTTTCTTCATTGTATTAATTCTTTCTTTTTTCTCCTCCTGTACTCTTCACTATGGGGATATCAGTAAGAACTGTGGTAATTTTCTCTGTAGAAGGCACTGTGTACTTTATTTCTCAAAATAATAAGACGTCTTAGGAGAGTATAATACAAGCAGGCTGTCAAATAACCATATAAGAATATAATTAATTTTTTAAATAAAAGCTAGGTACCCCTATCAAAAATATAAAGTGATCAGTCACAGGTAATCATCTAGTACCTTCTGTCATGTATCTCCAGAGTGGTATTAAKTCTCTCTAGTGTCTAGGAGGTGCCTGTACAATCTTATATTGAATACCTAGCTTTACAATATTTTGGCACACATTCACCTGGAGTGAGTCCTAGGCATCTGGACAGAATTTGTCTGCTTCTGATGTGTCTCTCTGGGTCCTCATTAGGGTCAGGGGATATAKAACCAATAGAGTCAGTCTGGCCACAGACTGGTCCATTTCATCCTGGAATCACCTAAACAGGGTACACAGAGGCTAAACAAACCTGGATTTCACAGAGTAGGAGTAGAAACTCTACCTATGATATTTATACTGTATCTCATTTGTAGAAGGTGCAATAAATCCAACTTCTAGGATTCTGTAGAATGAGCCCCGCTTTAATACAAAAACTTTAAAAGTTAGGTTAGGATAATCCTACCATAAAGGTTAATTTATACAATTTAGTATATAATGGATAGAAGGTAGTAAACACTTTTGTATCAAGAAATAACAAAAATATTAATTTATTCTTTATTATTTGTGAGATAAATTCATATTCTTTCTTTAAAAGGGAAAGAAACCAGAAGATTATTAATAATGCTGTTAATATCTTCAGTGAGAAAAGCATTTCAAAATCTTCTTTTTTTTTTTTCAAGAAAAAATGGGTTTAAATATACTCACTGTGTTTCAGATTCATCACATCATTACATTTAYTCTATGTGAAGTTGTGAACTGGAAAGTCACTTCTCTTGATCCTAGTGCAGAAGCTTAACTTTTTTTCTGTTTTGCTCATTGCCTGCCTTTTTGTTGGCTTATGCAATTGAAGAGTGCAGTTAAATCAAGGATTGAAGGGCAAAAAATATCTTATTCAGCTCAAGTAGAAGTTTTAATGTTCTTTTCCAACACTTCATGAAGAAAACCAACATCCCTCTTTCATGCATGGCTTCACTCAAAATTAGCTTTTATCATCCTTTCATTAGCACAATACCATAGCTAGTCTTTTTTATAAGAAGCAGATATTACTATTTAGCATATTTTAATTATCTTTCTCCATGTGGAAAATTCTTACACAGTTTCTAAAGCAGGATTTTACTTTTTTATTCTTCAAACAAATGCCTAAAATATTTCTTTAGTTTTACCTTTATCTAATGAGACATTAATTTTTCATTTAAGTAAGTAGAATAATTTTGATTTTTGTGTACAAAGCTTTTTAGTCTCAATATGTATTTAACTGAATTTATTAATCTGTTCATTTAGACTAAAGTTGATCTGAGAGCCTCCTAAAGTAAGCATTAAAAAAACCATTAATTTTAGACCTCTTCTGGAGAGAATTCTTGTCTTTCTCACAGAATTACAAAGTTTCATTTCATTAATTATTTTCTTAAGGATTGCTTGATATCAATTTCCTAGTAAAAATAAAAAAAAAGCTTAATACAATCATAGAATCATTTAGCATGGAAAAGACCTTTAATGTCAGAGAGTGCAACAATTAAGCCAGCACTTCCAAGTCCACCAGCAAACCATGTCCCTCAATGCCACATCTACTTATTTTCTAAATACTTCCAGGGATTGGCCTCTGTGGGAAACCTTTCCAATGCTTGGCAGCCCTTTCCACAAAGACACAATATTCAATCTAAACACTTATCCCAGACAAATCCTCTCTATCCCTCTCTAAACTATATAACAGCCAAAATCAACACATTGCCCTCAAAACCAAAAATAAATTACCTCAGACTACAAAACCTAGTRTTGATTTCACAGTTATTGCCAAAAAGCCACAGAATACCTACATCCTTAGCTGGGGAGTACACTTTCTGGAGTCCAAAACAACAGTAATTCAAACCTCTGTAGTAAGGACTGAGACAATGTGCCRTAGGGTTATAGTGTCTTAGGTAAGGAAAAAGCCCTGGCAAATACAAGGAGAAACAATAAAAGAGGTAAAGAGAATTTGKACAGTTTGGAAAGAAAACTATAAGCAATGAAAATTGAAATTTTATGGAGGAAAAGTCTTCTGGAAATTATGTTTATTGAGGAAAATTCTAATGATAGCTGTCCCATAGATTTATAAGACAGTAGCTGATTTTCCTTATTCTTAGTAGAGAGAAAATAAGYCAGAAGTACATTCCAAGGTGGCAGGAAGAAAATGAAATCTGACTTAGGAATTAGAGTGAGTGYGAGTATGAAAAAAAGGAAAATCTATATTTTATATGGATTTGGAACTAAGTTTTCAAAATGCAATACATTCAATGAGCAAATTTCCCCCCCCCTCTATTAGACTTGCATTTCTCACAGTCAGATTTGTCTTCTCAGCTCTCATCTATATTCCTGAAGTCTGATTCACTGTAGTATTCTTTAGGTATGATTCTCAAGAGAAAAGTTACGCCAATTATTGTAATCTTGATGGATTTACAAGAGTAAATCCAGAGTAAAATCTGGCTATTTTTACCACACTATTAAATTCTCCATAGTGAATAAGAACATAGAACATAGAACATCTCTCTTAAAGGCACAGTTTCATGAAAGGGTCTGTTATGTGAAAACTGGCATGACTTCAAATTCAAAACTATGATAGAAAGTTCTTTTCTGACAGATGCACTTCCAATCTGCCTRTCTAATTTGTCTCCTAAAACAGTACATTTTGAAAACAGCCACCTTCAATCAAGGAAGTGTCCCTATCTACCCAAAGTTAGTGGTACTGATGAACCTACARTCTCCATGGGTTCTGTACCTCACCATACATAATTTTTTACTGTAAAGGAAGTGTCCCACACAACTGAGTGCTCACAAAGCCATCTGATCTATTGACAGTAYTATCACTAGCAACTGGTTTTCACTACAGCTCCTTCAAAAACAATGGATATTAAAATCTTCCTGGAGGGTCAGCAGTTCATGCTTTAGGAAAACACATTGTGTAGAACATTCAGAAGTAATTTTCTTTGAAAATAAATTTTTGTTTTCATGATCATATTTTCAGCAGAATTCATGATCTTTTTTACTTTGATTTGAAACCTGATTTACTTAATGATATTTCAAACTTATAGTTTAAGTGCATACTAGAGAATGAAGTGTGGGAGCTCAGCACACCACTCCGGATGTGCGGAGCCTCCCCAGACCCCATCGAGGGCCTCGGAGATCTTGACACGATGCCCAGAACACTTGGTGGCTGGATTTTGATCCCATGAACGACTTGCTACCTTGCTATGAGAATTGGAAGGTCACACAGGTTTAAAGGATGTTTTTATAAAATGCACAAAGGGTGAAAATATAAGTTTTGAGATTTTTGGTATAAGGGTAATGGGGACAAGATGGAGGGAACAGGGCGTGTCTCGTCCTTCTTCTTTCTTCTTCTTGTTCTCCATTTTCTGCTGTGATGTAGGCGCTTGGGGATTGGTTTAGCATAGAAGTTCACTGTCTAACATAGGTGATAGGTATTGGGGATTAAAGGCAAATATGATGTATGTAGTTTGTAGTATAAAAGACCGTACCGCCTCGTGGGCGGGGGAGAGTGCCTGGAACTGGCTTGCTGAGCTGACCTCGGCAGGGCAGGAGAAAATTTTTTATAGATAAGATAAAATAAACAACCTTGAGACCAAGAAATGAAGAGCCCTGACTCCTTCTTCAAGCGCCGGGCTGGGCAAAGAGACTTTCGAACTTTTCTCGGGGTCATTCTGACCAGCTAGAGATCCRGACAATGAAGACTTGCTTTTTGTTCAGGGGCAGATATAAAATAGCAATGACCACYCTAGAAATTACTTTGTTGAGAAAGAAATTCTGCAATTTGTTTTGCAGCCTTTGTCAAAAAACAGGGACACAAAGGAATAACTTCTAGGCATCAAGGTTATGTTACACATGTTTCCCTCTCAATTTGAAGTAAAGTGATCATTAGATAATTCAGTGGGGAAAAAAAAAGAATCGAATACCATTTTCATGATGTATGATTTCACAATGCATGCCTCAGGGAAAGAGTGTACCAACAAAGTGTTCAACAAGACTCATTMTAGTAGTTCATAGCTTATATCCTTAAGTGTAAGACATGCCCTATTCTGTGGAATTTTTTAAGTCTAAGATAATATGTGAAATATACTGTGAAAACAAACACATTTAAAAGGAAGAGAAAAAAATAGTTGTTAGAAAGCCTTTCTTATGAGAAGATGGAGACAAGCAAAGAAGATGAAATTTAGCTTTACATGGATTAATCTGCATAAACAACTTAACTTTCAATAAACCACAGTCTCTTTCAGGCATTTGTTCTTTCAATAGATTAGATGAAGAAAAGCTACTATTTGATACTGCATTTATGTTCTCTATAAGGTATCATTGCTCATATGACCATCATTTTTTCAAGTTTTGTGTTCATATGAATTTTACTTTAAGATGTACTTCATTTTTTCACCTGATAACATTATATGATAAATAAGATATAGAGATAAATAGATAAATAGATATATAATAATAGCTGGATAATAGATATATAGTTTAATAGAAATAAAAGTATAAGATCTAATAGGAATAAAATAGTAACACTATATATATATATAGATATATAATGCATACAATGAAATTCTAATAACACTAAAATATTCATTGCACGAAATTTTGTGAACTACATTTTGGTTAATTATTTGAATTTGCATCCATTCTTAACATGTTCACCTTCATTAAACCTATCCATGGCAAAGAATAGTAGGATCTAAATGAATGGAATTATRAGAAAAGCAACAAGAAATAATATCCAACATATTTGTTTATGACCTTGCATTTACTTTGGGAGAAAAAAAAAGTACATTTAAATGCTCCCAGTCTATTTTTCATCAATTTGGAGAAGTAACAATAGAGAAAGGGAATATTCAGGAAATGCTTTTTGAGGTAATAAATGTATATATCATTGTCGTCATTTCAGAGAAAAATTAAAGTGCTTTAACATGTACTTAACTGCAACTGAAGATTTTYAATTTGCTATGAACTGAAATAAAGGCTCCAATACTCATATATCACATCTGAGTTGGACTTCTTCCAATTCCAGAACTTTCTTAAGTGTTTTCCTGCCCCAAAGATTTGATGTGTTAAGAAATTCAAAAGAAAGGTCAAGTAATATAGTACTGCAGAAATATACAGACAAAATTTGACTCAGAAGCAGCCCATGATAACTTTCTAGGATAAAGCTTTTTTGATCTACCAAAGGCCGGAGAGACATTGGAAAATCAATCTTTTTTTTTCTTATGAATTTCACTCTGAACTTTTAAAAACTGTGAAATAATTTTTTACTTGCATAACACTTATATACTTCTTCTTTGGAAAAACTCAAAATATAACAGCCCACCATGAAACTTTTTTAAAATATAGAATAACAATCTATCACAAGTATTTAATCCATAATAATAATCTACTTTCATTGATTTGCTTAAAACCTAAGGATTTACTCTTCAGTTTGTAAAATCTCCCACGAATAAATTAATTTAAAATTAAATTAATTTAAAATTAATTTAAATTAAATTATTCTAATTACTTGACCAAGGACTAGATTTTTGTTAGCTTTCTTGAAAGATTAAACATTTCAAGATGAATTAGGATCTATATTTTGTTCTTCTTTTGTGATGTAAATATCATGATGCATTTCTTTTTTATCAAATGGACTTTTTTGCATTCTTGTCTCTGTACCTCAAGTAAGAAATCAAGAGTCTAACTAGAATTCAAAAAGAAGTATACTGCAATACAATACTAGTGAGGTCCCCACAGCAGAAAATTAATTTCTGTTTTTCTCTTTTCACCAATTATTTTTATGTCGGTTTAATTGATCTTTCTCTTCAAAACAATCAAAACACCTACCTGAAGCTAATATGGGTTGCTAAAGCTATTATGATTAGCTAGTATGAAGAAAATTGATCCAAGCTGAAATTTCCTACAGCTGAAGATAAAGTGCTTCATTACTCCAGTTTTACCTTTTCTTTTCCTTTATCAAGTTCCAAATTAACMCTGTCTTCATTGATAAGTGAGTAATATCCTGAAACATTTTCCAGAGAAAAATGGTGATATGAGTTTTCTCCTCAGGAACTGTACATACACTTGCTGTTGAAGAATACAGTTGAAAATAAATCACTGAAAACAAAGTACTCTAATTTTCTCAGTGTAAGTCAAGCTAGAGAGTTTGTGAAGCATAACAGTTATCATGCTAAACCTTCACATAATGCCACATGATTATTTGTATTTTTGCTTGTGTGCAGTAGCAAATAGTCACATCCTTATAATAAAGTCTTAAGTTTAGTGAGATTAAGTATTAATCAGGTGTCTGAATTGAATTTTCTGCCTAGGTGTCAAAACTGAGGTACACTATTACAGTGAGTAAGATAAGAAGGAGTCAAAATTTTTTAAAAATTGAGATGAGGAGTCCTGACTTACTGTGTGCTCATATCTTAATGTCAGAAATTATTATTGAACTTTTTTTTCTKTTTATTTTATTGTTTTAGTGAGAACCCTATTTGATTTAAAAGCTACAGGCTGTTTTGCAAATGTTACAGCGTGGTCATAAATTTCCCAGGCTTCCAGTTCCCAGCTATTTCCACTCTTCTGCTTCAGGCAGCCTCTGATCAGAAAAGGCAGGTGTAATTCAAAGCTAAGCCTGATTTGATGTTAGAATTGATGTGGATTTTACTATACAACTTTGTCTTAAACTGTAAAGACAACAGAAACATTCCAATAATAAAGTGCTACTGTTTGTGTTGATTTCCATTTTTTATGCAGTCAAATCAATCCCAAAAATAATTCTAGAGTGTCCTAAATGGTTGCCTACAAATAAAAAAAATGAAAATGAAAAATGAAAAATGATGGTGCAGAAATTTCCCCTTTTGCTCCGAAAAATCAAGTAAATATTTATAAAAAGAATGTTTCTCTATGATAAATCTGCTATGATACAAAAATTCAGTTTTACTGAGGTTATATAGTAGCTTTAATATATTAGTATAAGAAGAGCTGTGCAACAATTTAGAAATTGATAATAGATGTCAGTGTGACAGTCAGCTAAAGTTCTCATTCCTGACTTTGGTATTTACAYATGAAGCCAGTCTTCATTTGGAAAAAAACCCCAACTTTAACAATTCTTATCTACATGGTTTTACCTTAATTTTGAAACAATTTAGTYCAATAGTGATGCAAAAAGGATATAATAATGACTGATGTCTATTATAATACAAATTATCTTGAAAGACCAGACTATTAGAGTTTTAGACAACCTACTTTTAACTTGATTCATTGAATAATGACAAAATATTTGGCAGGAGATAAAAGGAAAGTTATTTGTCAGGAAKCTAGGCTAACCTCTTGCTAATTGGTTTTCCTGATCTCCAAAACATTTATACAAGGTGTAAAAGCAACAGCATATGAAATGGAATATTTTGGAGTTTTTTTGCTTAGCTAACATCACAACCATTTTCTTTTTTCTTTCTTTTTTTTTTTTCCTAAAAATATTCCAGATGCACTTTACTTAAGTCTGRATTAATGTTTACTGACGTAATCAGGTGCAATATGAAGCATAAGGTTTCATGTGCATAAGATATGCATGAAGAACTAGATATGATTTTAAAAACAGAAAACTATTTATAACTGTAAATACTTCCCACAAGAACAGGATAAACCCATGAAAGATAAAAAAAAAAATCTGTGGAAAAGAAATTTTTTTGCTTGAAGAGTCTCTGAAGTTCTTTCACAGAGATCATGGCAGAGACAATGGCCCTGTATTGCTGCTGTCACCAGCTCTACTGCTGAATTCCTCATGTAAATAAAGAGAAGAAGAGAAGCTAAAAGACTTCTCTTGGAACTGCTTTGACACAAAACTTTTGTGTGTTGGCAGTATYTTTTAGCAGGAATGGCTTTAAGACTCCTTCTTTTCTGACAGGAATCTCTGMTTTTTTTGGTTTTTTCTGCATAGATGAGATCAACCAGTCCATATCCAGATGAGGCACATAACACAAGTATTTATTATTACCAAAACCCACATAATATTTTTAATTCTATTCTTACTTTTATAATAAAAAAAGCAGAATAGGTGAACAGTACCAGCACATTTTCATTCCCCCAATGAAAAATTTGACTTAATGAAAGCTTTGATTTTCCCAGCCTTGTAGATGTTGGAAAGCTGCATACTACTAGACAATTTCCTGGCCATAAAATGGCATATCTTAAATGCTCAGAAGACCCACAGTCATTCTAACATAACCTTAATGGGAAATTCTCTGTTTGGAAAAAACCACATTCAGTTCTATACTTCCCAACACCCAAAGTAAAGGAAGATAAAACACACCATCAATTGGCACACAGTTCCACAGATACACATTAAATTTTACAGAAAGGGTTTTTAATATCATTCATAAAAATAAAACGCATCAAGACATAACCAGGACAGTGTTATCCTATGTAATTTATGTACAAACAAACACAACACTGAGCAAGGCAAAATGCTTGTGTTTTTATCTGGTATCTAGACAGTTTTCAGTCTTGCTATTCCTGGACTATTCCAGCTATTTATCTTACAAACAATATTTTAATTAAGGTTTTTGTTTTTTTAGCTAAAGTCTAATTTGAGTGAAAAAGAAAACAGCACGAGTTTTACAGACATTGCCTTTGAGGCTTTCTTTTTCCATAGTTAGTTATATCTAAATCAACATCTTCAACATCTCCAAAATYAAAACATGAGTTCTGTATTCAGAACTGAATATGATTTTGTGAGTTCTGAAGGCTGGGATGTCATTGTCTATATAAGATAACTAGTAAACACCACTCACTTAAACCAGATTTGAAACACTGTGCTTGAAAAAATCACAATTCTATAAAGCTAGGAAGTATGGCAGAAGTTACATAATGGATACAATTTTTTCACACTGGAAAACCAAAAGCAGTTAGAAGTTTTCARTGATTCTTCTATGCTAAAAATCTTCAGTATCAAGTGTGAAAAATTTATATTTTCTGTAAATAGGATATTTTCAAAAAAATAAAAACAAAACTAAACTAAAAAAAAAACATCAACCCCTATGCTGTTTCTGGTCACCTCAAAGCCCACTTCATTACATATCTAAAATTTGCAGTCACCATTGTACACAACACAGAGCAATATAATAATGCATATCATTAATACAATGCATTAAACTGCAAGAGCATGTAAAACTGGCTTCATAATATTAGAATGATTTGATTAACATTTATATATCACCTTGAGAGCATATGAGCAAAAAGTTCTATGTGAGGAATGTGTGTGTATGATCCTTTATATAGAAATCATGCCTGATGGAATTTCAAATGTTTCCACTACAGCTTTTCTCTTCCACAGTTTGGTGCCTCATCCATTATTGACTTTCTAATTTCTGCGGCAATAAGCAGGCAAAGATGAGAGTGATGGTAAAAAGTAACCTAATTTACTATATAACCTTGACAATTGCAGGAGAAGCACATCTTCTGAGTGCACAAAGAGGTATAGCTCTGTGACTTCACTGTAGGTACTCCTAATCCAGATCTCAGGCTAAAACAAATATTACAAGAGAAAGTTCTATATTGTTCTTSAAACCCTAGAGAAAAAAATGTCAGCCTGAGAGACAAGTGAATGTATGAGCTGGTARGAGGAAGAGTTAGTGTAGATGAATACATAACTTTAGGAAAACAAAAAAAAAATGTTGAATATATGTAAAATGAACTGGTTTTTGTGTTTGTTTTTTTTTTTTTTTTAACTGCTCAGAAGTATTTAGAAGTAGCAGATTCTGCATATGCCAGGGAATCACAGAATGAGCACTCATGCTGTTGCCCCACCAGATACTGCATYTCTACAAATTCTAATAATTATTTTCATTAAATGTGCTCTATAATTACTTACCAGGCTTGCTGCAGCTGTCAGCAAGGGAGAAATAAGATAGAAGACAAATACTAGGCTGAAGACACAAAGCATAATTTTGACTGTAAATATATCATATTAGAAGTGAAATAATAGACTTATTAAAAAAAAAAAACAAAAATGTTTTGATCCAGAATATTACATTTGTGGTAAGTTTAGCCAGGAATTGAAAATGAGTATTGACACTGACAAATTCACAGAWCAGCTGATTTGGAGATATTGTATACCAACTGACTAAGAAAAGGCAACCTATGCTATAGACTATTCTATCAGTAGAGGTGCAGCACAGGTAGACAAGCTCTAAACCATCTGCACATGCTTGAAAAATATCATGTGAATTTGCAATTAATAACCAGAACAGTGATTTAGGTCATAAAATATGCCTGCTTTTGGAAAAAATATTGTTGAAAATAATAACAAGAATGCCTATTATTGCATAGCTAATGCTAAAGCAAAAATGACAGACTGATTTGGATTGAAACACCCTTCAAGGGCATTATCTTTTCAAATCCCCCCTCCATGGGCAGGGACACCTTCCACTAGACAAAGTGGCTCAGACCCCTATCCAGCCTGACTTTGAYCTCTTCCAGTAATGGYGCAWCCASAGCCTTTRTGGGCAGGTTCACCACCCTCACCACAGCGCCTCATCATGCCCAAAACAAAAGATGTTATTCTTATGTGCAATATAAATCTACCTCTCTTAGTTTAAAACATTGTCCTATTACTCTAGGCCTTGGTAGAAAATTCTCATCTTTCTTATAAACCCCCCTTAGGTACTAAAAGGCTGAAATAAAACTTTCCCAAAGCCTTCTCTTTCCACAACTCCAACTCTCTCAGCCTTTCTTTGGAGGAGAAGTGTTTGCAACTCCCTGATATATTTTTGTGTGGCATTCCTCTGGACCCATTCTGACAGATACTTTCATACTGGAGCCCCAGAGCCAGATGCAGCACTCCAGGTCTCAAGAGTGAARTAGAGAGACAGAATCCCCCTCACCAGCCTGCTGGTCACGCTGCTTTTGATGCAGCCCAGGATAGAGGTCATATTTTGTGCTGCAAGCACACAATGCGYTCTCATACCTAATTTTTTGTCTACCAGTATCTCAAAGTCCTCTACATGTCTGATCTCAATCTATTCACCCCCCAGTCTGCATTGATTTTGTAGGCTGTCCCCACCAAGGAGCAGGACTTTACACTTGGACGTGTTGAACTTCATGAGGTTCAAGTGGGTCTGATTCTCAGGCCTCTCAAGATGTCCCTGATTTCTTAGAAGAGGATGTCAGGTTAGGCACATGGTGACTTTTGTGGTCACTGACATAGATATTGTATTGCAGTGGTAAAAGGTATGGGTTTTTACYATAAAATAAAATATACTGTCACCACCGTGTATCCAGTTGTACATTCTACACTTTATACTGATTTGTCACCTTTCTAGTACACTTTTCTAGATTTCCTAGTTCTAGGAATTAGAGACTAATTCCTAGTTCTAGGAATTAGGGACATCTACTAATTAAAGATGGGGAAAAAACCAGCAGTGCACCTAAGGAAGGTGTATGACATTAACTTTTCTACCAAAATGTTTTAGAATTGCCCTCCTGCTTTTTCTACATGTTCAATTTGAGATTAACTTCATTGTTGCACTCACCTGAGTTCAAAATTCTCAAAGGAACACATTTCCTGCAATGGGTTTCACATAAAAATATACAGATTCCAGCACAAGTTTAAGACATATGGAATTCTTAGGTGCAGGGATTCACTGTCCTTCTGCCTTTCTATTTTCCCATTTTTGTTTGCTTGCATAAGGGTCTACCATGTTTAGAAATACTTTTTTCCTGCTATCCAAATTGATTGTATTTTCTGCATTGGGAAGGTTTCCAAAAGATACTCATTTATGTAATGATCAGTCATTTGCCATACCATAACTTTGGCAGAACATGGAACAGCCTGACTTTTCATTCCAAAGTGGAGCTGTTTGTAACCATGTGATATGTTTTAGGTTACAAAATACCATGATTGGTCTGAGGGGATAAATTCCGTCTTAAGCTTCCTACTTAATGGTTATCTTGATATCTATCATTTTTAATATATTTATTTACAAGTCAATAAAATTTTACTTTTTTTATTTTTTGTAAAAAAGGAAAAAACTAATATAGGGATACAATCTACCTTAAGTGAGGTCTACATCAAGAAACTCATTATACCAACTTGAAATCATTGAAGTAAAAAAGCGTGCTGAGATACCTGAAAATCCTCAGTTTGGTTTTTTTATTTTTTTCCCCTACCAGTAAGGCCTTCATTTTCCAATCAAAAGTAAAAGAAGAAAAAATCTTATGCAGCTAAGCAGGTTGTTGAAATTWAAGTATCTCCTTTATTATAGATATTCTAAAGACAATGCACAGGACAATTCAGAGATGAATTCATGGTGCTTAACCTGTCATATCTCCCTCTGATCACAGTCATACACAGACGCACACATTCACAGAGAAGTGCACAAACACATCTACAAGCATTCATATGTATAAAACAAAATTCAGATTAGTCTCTTCTTTCCTTAGTGAAATCACAGTCATTTCAGCATTTGATACCAATTAAGTTGTTTTAGTCCAGTCTCCTGATATGTTTCAAGTGCTGCTGAATGTGATCTACAAGATGTGATTTTGGTAACATTAGGTAAAATGAGAGGGCTTTTTGCCAGCTATCCACCACCTGAGCTGCACTGTCCTTTTTGTTGCAGTCCGGTCTGCTCAGACTGATGTTATAAAATTTTCTAACTCCTATAACCCTCAGCAAGGTTTCTCCATCCAATGGTATGTGTCATTTTCTTATTTCTGATATGTATCTTAGCATATTTCAAAGTAAGCCCAGCTGACATACCCAGCTAGGTTAAGTAATTAGTCGTTTTTGAAATTGTTTTTCTGTTTCTTAACGGTGAAATATTAAATCTGGTCAACTTGTAGGTTATGTAATTTTTCCTTTTAAGAAAAGTGTTAATTTTTTTCATGYTGGGTAACTTGAGCTGAAATATGTGTGAAGATAGTTAAATAGCATTATAAGCATTTGGGCKGGGTTTGGCTGTTTACAAACTTTAAAACCATATCAATGATGAAAACAGAGATTACTAATCTTGGCTCATCTAAACCATCTCATCACAGTTTAATAAATGTTTTTCTGCAMTATTTCAGTTAGCTTGCTATTACTACCTTCTGTCAGGCTACGTTCAGCTAAAATATACAAACAACAATTTATAATCACTATATCACTTTATTATTATTACTGTTTTTAGCTTCTAAAAAAATGGYGGGAAAAAGGAAAATATATAGAGATGAAATTAAGAAATTATTTCAGAAATAATTAATAGTTAGCATTAAAACRATAATGTAATTTCATTCTAGCTGATCATGCCTAATTGTGTCTCAAAAGAAGAGAATTATTTGAATTTGGCATTTCTACATATACTGGGACTTCTTAGTTATAATTGCATCACAATAATAAAAGTAATTGATTATTGTATTCATCATAACTCATTTTGTCACCAGAAAAGTTCATGATTCAGCAATTTATCCTGATTTATACAATGTCCTTCAAATGCAAATTTAATGGAAAAAAATGAAACGGCACTGTCTAGAAGGAACAACAATTAAACAGCAAGATTAAACAGCACTGTACCCCAAGGAAGTTCAGGATCAGTTAATGTCTGTGTTGTGCTAACTGAAAACACATTCCTACATGAAGCTGGAATTTCTTGCCCTAAAAGAAGTTAGACTRTTTCTTTTCATAATAAAAGAAATAAAGTAGTTTTTTCTTTGGAAAACACACTGAATTTCTAGAATATATATATTGATCATATTTACATAAACTACTTGTTCTGTATTTGGGTAATTATATCCAGAGTCAAAAACCAGATGAATCCTTTCATTTCTGACAATATGGATGTGTTGTTTGTTGGCAAGAAGTTTTATCTTCCTTTATCTGTCCTAACTATAACATTTCAGAAAGGTGAATTTTTATTTCTGTAGATTTTTTCTMATTTTAAATGTATTCAGACTAGTCGTATATTTTATTTAATCAAAGTCCAGGCTCTCCATTTATTTCAGAATTGTATAACCATAATTAAAAGAATTCAGCTTGTTTTCTACTATTTCATTCTTCATGTGACAACTTCAAGACTGGGAACTGGCATGTAGTTTCATT
Organism: Sporophila hypoxantha; assembly: GCA_002167245.1. Lineage (NCBI taxonomy): Eukaryota > Metazoa > Chordata > Aves > Passeriformes > Thraupidae > Sporophila > Sporophila hypoxantha. The sequence goes on along the minus strand of NDFG01000319.1, from coordinate 4,119,836 downwards.
TTATTTCTCAGTATAGACTTAAAGCCTACTGCTTTGGGGGAATCAATTTTGCCCAAAGATCAATTAATAGTTTTCCTTCTTTCACCCACATCTATAACAGAGGTGACATTGTGTATGTCATTTGCATATACAGCTGAGAAAATCCAAAATAAAGTGATTAAAAGTAAATTAAGTAAACAGTCCACTCTGGACTCCTGGGTAATTAGAAAACATTGGTTTTGATAGTRATGTATTATGCTTGTGCATGTCCTGAATTTAAATACAAATACAAATTATAATTTGTTCACTATTTAAATTTCACTTTACGTTACTCACATATTTATTCAAAACTACAAGAATACATATTGGTGACCACAAAACTGTTCAACTATATTTAAAAATATTTATATATATATATATGTGTGTCTATATAGAGATATAATCACTTTTCTAGATGTAAGTAATTTCAAATTGCTTACATTGCTGCAGTTTTTATAGAGGGAGCACAGGACTCCACTATTTCCCCAAGCAGGTAAACAATCAAAGAAAATATTATTGGCCATCAGTTTTAAAAGAGCCTTTTGGAAATTCTTGAAGCTGTATATCACTCCTGAATCTCCTGTTCTGTTTTTCCAATGTTCTGTCTTGATTTAAATCTACAGCTAAGTAACTGTTTATCAGCCAGCTGCTCTATCAAATAGGTAAAGGCCCTTTATGGTTTACTTCACCATATTAYACAAAAACAAAACTAAACCAAACCAAAYTAAAAATCCGGAAAAGAATCAATAAATCTCACTCCAGAAATGCCCCTTTTGCCTTAAGAAAGATTTTTTTTCCAGACTAGTACTAGTTAGAGTAGATAATTTGCAGTGCCTGAGCCATCATGTTCTACTACTGAAKAGACTGTGTTTACTTTTAACTCTTCTTCCTCAGCACTCCCCGTCTTTCAGGAAATCATAGGACCTTTGATGTGTGAAATCTCTGAAAGTTTTAAAGTGAGTATTGTAAAAACACTAATGTAAATCTTCTGAAGTATTAATAAACAATTAATTTATATAGGCCAAGTCTCTGCTCTGTAAGTGAGTCACCTGAAACAAAATTAAAAGAGCTGAACAGGAGTTCATGCTTTAAATGTCAGCTGTCACTGACACATTTTATGAAAAATCCCTTTGCTAGGATTTCTTCTCTTGAGAGGCTGGGAAGCTTCAGCTCCTCCATATTTTGCTACTTTGGAATGTGATTTGGAGAATTGTTTACCCAGCATGTGAATTGTTTTTTATTAATGGCCAATCACAGCCAGCTGTGTCAGACTCTCTGAGTCTGTCATGAGATTTTATTATTCATTCCTTTCTAGCTTTCTGATGTCTCCTTTCTCTTTCTTTTAGTATAGCTTTAGTATATAATTTTCTTTTAATATAATATATATCAAAAAAATAATAAATCAGCCTTTTGAAATATGGAGTCAAGATTGTCATCTCTTCCCTCATTCTGGGGACCATCAAACACCACCACAATCAGCTTTTGTTGAGACTTCCTTTAATGGAAATGAATTGCATTTTTCAGAGAGCTGTTGACTCTGTGGTAAGATAGCTGCTTAATATCTTTGGAATATTGTTTTTTTCTCTCCATTCATGATAGAAATAACATGGAGGAGTAGCTCAGACTATTTCCTTAGCTTCTTTAGAAACCTGAACCTAGCTGATATGAATCCTAGTCTTTATTATTAAAAATACAGATCTACAATATCTAAGTGAATGCAGGCATACAATTTACCTAACCAACAAGTCATACAGTGATCTAGTTATTACCCAGTGATCAAAATGTTTTTGCATAAGAAGAAATTCTCCAACATTCCTCTATTGTGCCTAAATATGAATTTGCTTAAATATGAGTAGTGAAAAAACTATTAATGTTCATGGCTTCTTTGGTTTGTGCCTATTCTGAAGACCTATAATTAACAGTGACAGGTGATCTCAACTATTGCAGCACAAATRGCATCTCAACTGAGTACAATAAAATATGCTACAATATACTGAGAACAAATTGAACAACTAAAATATCAGCAAGCAACAGCTTCACATCATAAGATAAAAGGCTGAAAGAGAAACCAGAAGAGTGAATTCAGCAGTGAACTATTTGCTTTGAATTTTCTACTCATTGCTTCCCACAAATCATTTCTTGACAACATTTTTTGGATGCAAATGCAGTCTTAAGCTTTCTGTTCATTTGTGTGTCCTGTTCTCTCTCCTCTTCAATGCCCAGGCAGGTCTTTAATACCTTAGGGGAAATTCCATAAACAGATTCTCCATTGCCTGCATACAGCATCAGCAGCTGAATGGGCTTCCCATATCTGCGTTATTTGAAATAGACTGAACAGTGCTCAGTGGTGCTTCTCCTCTCATCTGCCTTTGGCCATATGCAGTAAAGTCAAGAGATACAACACAGAGCCCAAGTGCCCTGCTATGCCTGTATCAAAAGCAGGAAAGACTTATAATATGAGCTTGAAGGAAACTGGTAAGCAGTGGTATGTCTGGTATGACCCAAAATAGGTCAGTTGTAAAAAAAGAATACAAACACATGATAGAGGCAGTCCTGTATTCTGTGAAAATAAAGAAAATGTAGGAAAAAAAGAAGAGGGCATGTGCATGGCAGGGGAATTCTTACAGAAATGCTGAGGAGAGTTTATTTCTACACTACAAATACAGCACTACTGCCAGCCCTTCATTTACACTGGGTGTGCAGCTAGAGAGTAGACACYACAAGGATGCAAGTGCAAATGATTACAAGTTGTCAAATCTTTTTGTTATGAACTCAGAAAAGGAGGACACTAGAGGAATGAAAGAAAAAATATGAGGATAAGATGGAATTCAAAAATGGTCAGTCAGTGATTATGTGAAAGAACTGGAGAATCCATAAACACAAAGTAAGAAATGCAAAAGTAACAGAGTAACAAGACACAAAATGTCTGATGACCCCAATTATTTTTCCTCCATTCCTTAGTAYGAAGTGACCTAAAGTAACTGCTGGGAGGATCTAAGTCTGGAGCACAAAAACATAATGAATATGGGTGTGAACTCTATTGATGTATTAAAACATTTTCCTAGAGAATAGCAAAATGAAATAATAATTATGATAAAAAGGAGATAAGAGAAATAAACAAATAGAATATTTTTTAATCTCTTCACTAAACACTCAAGTAATTTTAGTATATTTTTTAGATGATCTGTCTTTTAATGCATAAATTCTGTCTGATGTCAAGAGATGASCTCAAAGGTCTTGGTAAGGCTCACAAGAGCCTTCCCTTCCCCTCATAAACTACATAAATTATCCTTAAGGATGAAAGCTGAACATTCAAGGCAAACATTCATTAGTTATGAGACACTTCAGATTGCTGGCTGGTGAAACTGAATTAATTTTGCCACTGTTGTACAGCAAAGTTGAATTCTCCTTGCTCTAARCTGAAGTCTGTGTTACTGTCCTACCCCACACAGGTATTGGTGTTCTTATGCCTGAAGAGAATTATAATAATTTCTGATTTCACCTCTGAAGTARACGAACTGAACAGCCATATATCAAAAAAATCCCAGACCTTATTGTAAAATTATCTGATTTGGGCATTTTACCTCTTCCACTGTGAAAAGAACTAGAACACTGCATTAAAAAACCTCTCAGACCCCTGCAACAAACAAAGTCCTTTTCTATATATTAATGTAATAATCAATTTTGTCTCAGAAGGCAGAAAGCCTGACTAAAGACCTTCTTTTTATTCATGCTACAAAGAAAAAWAAAGTGTGAATCCTCATACTCATGACAGAAGAGAAAATGTCACCCTTGGTTTACTCATTAAGTCCTTTACTAGTAAAATGTAAGAAAATTAATTGAACACARGTTTCATAATATAAGGTGAATAGTTACAGAAATACTTTTTTTGCGGCATTGGAAAATCTGTGACACATATCACATTATTAAAGATATTATTTTGATAGAAATCAGTCTATATAATAATATCTTMAATAACAAAAAMAATTTTTTTAATTTAATGTAAGAATTTGGAAAAGAAATATCTAAAATTARTCTTTAAACTCTGAATCTGAACACAAGAGGCCAATAATATGTTACTGTTTTTTTTTAAATACAACAATAATACAAACAAAATAATGAATTAAAAATTCAGGAAACAAACAAAGAGGAACCTGAAGAGAAAAATGTAATTTAGGGGAATAAATGCTTAAACTAAGATTGTACCTCCATATGTCCTAATTTTAGTCAATAATTCCTAGCAAATAATGATAGGAAGTGTAGAAAATCTCTACTAACAAATATGTCTCAACACATTTATGGAACAGTAGTAATTTTGTTCTTCAAGTAGTCTGACCATCTAACTTTTTTCTTAATTTTTATTACAGCTAATCATTTGATAAATTAAATACCTAATTTTTGACAGAAAATTATTCTTTAACTGTTTTTTATCTCATATTATCTCATGCTGACTTCCTCTTTTCTAAAATCTTTCTTCCCAGTGTCTGCCATTCTATTTTTGTTAATATTTATCGGAGTTTAGAGAGAAAGTTTCTGGAAGATATTTAAGGCAGAAAGGCAGAAAAACTTACTTTATGGGAGAAAGACACTAAAAAAAACAAAACCAAAACCAAACAACAAAAAACCACACACACCACCAAAATTTAAACAATAAAAGTAATCTTTAAAACCTCTATGGCTTCACAAAAAATAAAAAACTTTAAAGCCATATTAGTACCTTTTATATAAATCTGGCTTAATTACAGTTTTAATAAAAAATAAACCATAAGTATGTCCTGTTTTATAAATCAAAAGTAGAAAATATCACTGGCAGGCAGTGGTCTCTGGAATCAGAGAATGTTACTGTTTGTTTTGTGAGCTTGTGAAGAATATTAGACAACATTTTCAATATCTTTCTTATATTACTTACAATTCACTATGATCACAAATACAGTCAGTCATGTTCTACTGGAGGATTTTCAGCAGGAGGCTGAAATCAGTCTGTCATGAGCTAACTAAGAACATTTCTCATAATTCTAAACACTGGCCTTCCTTCTGTTCCTTSCTATTGTTTTGCACCTCTTTTTTTAATGGCTCTCAATTGTACATTCTCTAGAATTTATACTTGTCTACTAGCAATAACAGTTCTATTAGCTCGGGTCTCATCCTTAAGAWTTTCTCTTCATTGCTGTCTTTGCACAGCCTAATTCAAGCTAAACTGACAAAAAACGTGTCTCATATTACTTACAGACTTTCATTATTTATGTTGAAGGTATGTCAGTTGTTCTCTGAAGGAAGTATTAATAAGTCTCTATTCTTCATATTTTTCAGATACCCTGACAGTGTTTGCAGTCCTACATCTTACTCAGTTTCAAAGCTAATTAATTGTGGAGAACATAGAAGACAGCAGTAAATTCTACCCAAATCCATCAGCATTACAATTAACCCTCGTATTTTTCAACAGACTGGGGGTGGACAAGTCTTATCAAAAAGAACAAACAATCCACCTGAAAAGGCTTTCATGATTTATATGTGGGTGAATCTACTTGCATCTTAAGCAACTACCCATTWCCAAACCATGGAGAGCCAAGGGGTACAGCGCTGATAATCCCAAGATTCTGGATTCCAATCACCCATTCACTTGACCACTCCAATGACCATTCACTTCAGAGCTGGACTTGGTGGTCCTTGTGGGTCTTTTTCAACTGAATATTCTGCAATCTGTGATAGCCTTTGGTGTTGCCACCTGGAGCTCTTCTGAGAGCTGCTGTTACACACATATCCACACCCTGATATCTTTCCCAGTATCTCCCAGTATGCTAAGTAATGAGGCTGTTCAAGAGTTGTGATAAAAGCGTGTAGATAGAAACAGGTGGGACTCAGGACCTAAACAATTYCAATTCTTGGTTAAGGAAACTAAGTTTCTTCCCATTATCAGCCTGTTCTTACAAAGCTATATCATGGCATACCCATCAACATTTACTTARTAGCCAATAAACAACTAGAAAAAAGAAAAAATATTTGTATCACTGAGAGGAAAATCAGATGACATTTCAGATTTGCTCTTTTCAARGGTGAAGGATTCTTCATAATTAAACCAGCTGCAGCACTCTTTAGATCAAACAAGCCCTGCAACTGTGAAGCAGTGTGCTGCTGAATTGTARTTGTTTGCAAAAGTTAATGACTGGTAGCCTGTTACACTGAAAATGCACAAAATCAATACTGATATAAAACTCCAGGGCTGGCTGTCACAGAATACTTTGATTAGTCTGAAATWACAGGATTGTTTAGTATGGTTATATTTATGCCACTATCCCCAGAATGCCCATGAACTTGAATCTATTGATACTGAAAAGTCTCAGAACATCAGGCAAGGAAGCTGTCAGGGACAGAAAAATATGCATGTCAATTCCAAATGCAACTGATGATAGAGGTGGAAAACTTCACGGGTATCTCACACCATTTTTATCACTGTAACCACCTGTAATTTAGAAAAGATAMTCAAAGCATAAACCTAGTGTAAACAGGTGCAAATGATGGGAAAGTTAAATCCAGAATGCTAAAATGCTTCTTTTAAGCTATGTGTTACTATACATTAAGAAAGCAGGAGTGGCTGTGAAGTTATTGACAAGGGGGGAAAAAAATACATTCTAAATATCCCAAGCATTGACACCATTAAGCCTAAATGAATTTCCAGAAAAGAAGTCAGAATGGATGTTGCTTTGTAGCTGCTTAAGAGAAGGAAGTGGAGTAGTGCCCTCAAATGAGTTTCTGTTAATAGTGTTGACTCTTCTGTTCAATGAGAAAACAACTAAAAATTATTTTTTTATAAAATAAGATCATCTGAATTTTATTATGAAGAGAAGAGCTCATATCTTCCACTGAATGGTACAGAAAAGAAAACCCAGTGAAATCCACTCATTTAAATCATATTTTTTCAAATACATTGYACCTTTCTCTAAGTAAAACAAAACTCCTAGAGATATATTGCTCACCAGTTTTACTTTTTTTATAGAGGCTTAATGGCAAGATGTTTTTGAAAATAATGAAAATAAAATTAATGAGACTGTTTCTGACACCTATTTTCTGTGGAAGAAAATAACATTTTCTATTTTAATTTCCAGAGGGAAGAAAACCTTTAGACTTTTTTTCAGAGAACAATATCAAATTATCATGGCAAAAGATTAAGAGTTAGTACTTTCCTTTATGCAGTTCTGGATATCTAAATACTTTTCAGGTAATGATCCCCTCTAGTGAATGACTGCACAGAAAAGTGAATGTACATTTTCAACTTAACTATCCTCTTACCTAGTCAATGAGTTATTTGTCTGTTACCTTTACTTCCTTTTCTAGAAAATGCTGTGATGATTTAATAAATCAGAATAGTTTACATCACAAAAATATTCAAGAGTGAAAAATATATAACAAATCTCCATATAATCATAAATGAACATGTTTTATCTAAAATAATACAACTCCCACAAAGTGCTGGGCATTCTSACAATGCTTTCAGTTATGGTCTTTTCTCTCTTGTTGTTACGGTGGTAGGCAGAACACTTCCTCTTTAAATTTGTTGTTATCCCAAATATAAGCCTCAGATCATTCCTATGCCTGGGATATTCATGGATCTCCTGAACACCTATGAAAATATACTAGTAGGTGCTCTAAAAATGCTGTGAAWATGCAATGATTTCACAAGCTCAGCACAGGGGAGATATCACTAGCCACAGTTCTCACTTRTGTGCGAAAGGAAAACAGAACAGGTAGTGTGTTCCTCAGAGTTGTTTTGCAGCTAAGATTCATTTCACCATTGAAAGACAACAGGATAGTTCAGACTAGAGGGGACCTCTGGAGATTATCTGCTCAACTGTCTGCTCAAACCAGGGTCAGCTGCGAGGTTCAGGGCTGTCTCATGCCAGCTCACTGTCTGACACAAAGCCCAGTGCTTTTTTTTTCCTTCCCAGAGCAACACTCCCGCTGTGCAGACTGTCCATAGCCCAAGTATTTCCAGGATTTGGCATCTCTACTTGATTTTTATGAAGCTCCTTTTGCCCATTCCCTCAGTTCATCTGTGTTCTTTCAGCTGACTATCTCCCTTTGAGCATACCAACTCTTCCCTTCACTTTGCGGTTGTCTGCGCGGCTGATGAGTGTCCTCTGTTGCTGCTTCCCAGTTATTGACAAAATCCTTGTGTAGGACAGACCTCAGGATTTGCTGCTGCAGGGCTCTGCTCCCTTCTTTCCAGCCTCCAGACAGAGCATAAGCCATTAACCAGAACTGCCTGATCCAACCATACACARTGGTTTTTGTTCATCCAAATCACACATATAAACTCAAGTGTCCTTACTTGGCTGCGAGACTGTTGTGACACCTGGAGTCAAAAACCTTGCTCCAGTCAAGGTACTGTAGGAGTTTATCATAGACTAGAATTCAAAAGCATGTTAGTTCTGAGTTGCTAAAGTAGAATGTTAATTTAATTTTTATTCTTACTAAAATCTRACTCCTCCAAAAACATTCTTTGGAAAAAACAGTCCTGCAGGAGTATTTCATTTTGAAGAAAGTTTATCAGTCCAAATTGTCATCTGTATCAGATTTTATTATTTACTGTGCAAATATTAAAGTGAAATCTCTCTCAAAATATATATAAATTTATAATCTTGCATTTAATCTAGCTTTTGCCTTAAAAAATATTTACATTATAATGTAATTCTAACTACAGAGTGCTCAAAGAACCTGGAAAAACAACATAAGGAATTTCAAGAAAAAACAGATTTATTCAAAATTTTATTTACACTTGAAGAACAATAGAAAACAAGAACAAGTCAAAGTACTCTTCAAATAAAACAAATACAAACATTTAATCCAGTTTAATCATATATTTTCCATAAAAGTCCAGTGCATGATTATGTTAAGAGGATTGCAATGTTCAAGGAAGGTTGTGTTGATTTTAACAAATACTTTAGGTTTTTATTTTTTTTTAATTAGGCTTTTATTAATAATTATATGTTTGTTAGTGATTGCACATGAAAATTTTTTATTTTCTTTAAATTTTAAGTTTATATTGTCATGTATTTCTGAGTGCAAACTYATCACAAGATATTAACTATCATCAGATATTGCCAACCTGAATTAAAAARACTTGAAATATCTGTATAAAAATCATAGCAAATACATTAGAGGATTCAAGGTTGGAGCAAAACAACATAAAGGAGTCAAGAATGAAGAAACAAATGTTCCCAAAAGGTGGAAATTGTATCACCTAACATAGATTTCTCAAGATTTGGCTTTGAGGGATCTAGTTACAAGCAAAATAATGTTTTTCTCCACTACAAGACATTTCAAAAGCCTATTAATTCCTACTCTGTGCCAGTGTTTGCAAACAATGTCCTGGGTGCCCAGCATGGCCAGCCAGGCAAGGYAGGGAATTGTCSTGCTCTGCTCTGCACTCGGGCAGCATCACCTCAAGTGCTGGAGCAGTTTTGGGCACCACAATATAAGAAAGGCATTAAACCATTGGAGAGMGCCCAAAGGAGGCTACAAAGATGGTGAGGGCCTGGAGGGGAAGCTGTATGAGGAGTGGCTGAGGGCACTGATTGTTCAGTCTGGAGGAGACTGGGGGGAGACTTCATTGCAATCTACAATTACTGCCTTTCGTGTACTCATTTATAGTTCTTAATTTAAATCCTATTTCTTGGTCTTTTGGTTTGTTTTTTTTTTTTTTTTTTTTTTTGCTTTTTTTCAGAAATTACAGCTTTGCTTCTTCACTATGACAGTTAGTATACTAAATGTCCAAWTAATCTTCCCAAGCTTTGGCCAGATATCATGCATTCAATGCTGTAGTAGACATTTAAGAGGAAAGAATGGGAGGAATRTCAGTTGTTTGCACTGTCTGTTGTAACACACTCTTTCTTGCACCAGGTAACTCAGTGACAGCTCTTTATCAGGACTGCACCTGGCTCTCATTTGTAGTTACAGTGAATGCTACGTAAAGAATTATATCACAGCCATTCATTTCCTGCCKCACTGATCTGCTATAGCAAATATTGACCTTTAATCTGTCTTCTCCAAGCCATGCAGTCTACAGAAATGCAGATGACCTTTCCAAGCAAAGCTACACATTKAGCTCTTGAAAAACTGAAACTTTTTCTGAAAAAGGTTCAGTGACACAGGCAGGAAATTCTTCCTCACAAGGAAAATAGTCCTCTGAAGATAAAAGTGTCAGGGTCTTGACACTTTGATAAAATCACACCTATCCCTTTGAAACATAGGAAAACATGAGGTGTTTTTCAGGACTTTTTAGGGGGATTTTGTGTGGGTTTTAAAAAATTTTACACTAAAACTCATGACCTTTCCCTGTCACTACTTTACTCAGAAACTTACTTTTGTCTGTCTGATACTTTCATCTGATTAATTTTTCCCCTAAGCACAAAGGATTATAACTTCCTATTAAACTCAATACTGGACCAACTGCTTTTTCTATTATTCTTGTCTTTTGTGTTATGCTGGAGGGCATTTCAGGCTGTCTGAAAGTAACAGCATGGGTCTGTGATTGGACCGTCTGATGGCACAAAGTACAAACTATTCTTATATGTCCTCTATTATTTTCTCACTACAACATGTAAGATTTTGGATTGAATGTTCCTTTCATATTTGAAGCTGTTTATGTGTATTTTAAAGTGTACTTGTTTCAGATATTGAAGATATTAAGGAAATCACCACAGCTTTTCCCATTTTATCTGGGAGATATAAATAATGAACAAAAAAAAAATCAGATGTTTTTTGAGTATGCCATGGACTCTAGGCTCTAGCTTYTGAGCATGGTTTGCTTAACCTCTATTTATATTCAAGTGAGAGAGYAGAAATCTCCTGAGGCTGAATCAGTGCACACCACAGCTCAGACAAGGGTCATGGCAACCCAGTCCTGTGGGAAGGTGAGTGGGACAGACTGTAGAGTCCACAGGCACACTCAGGGTCCTGTCAATAMCAGAGGAAATTTATTACAATATGCCTTTACCATGTACAATATCATAAGAAAATACAGAGGGCTAGGAAAAAATGAACCTCTAAATTAAATGTCAACCTACTTGGATATCTTGAGATTTGGGAGGACAACAAACCAATTATTCTTCATGAGACTTAGAAGAGAAAAAAATTACAATGGGCTTTAACTAGTGAGTTAACTACTTGAAATGCTCTCTCTCTGAAAGAGAAATTACCAACCAACCCAAACAAAAGAAAACTCAAGATAAAACAAGAGAAAAACCCAGAAAACAGGAAGAGAAAAAAGTGTTAATCTCAAAACCCAAGACAACAAAATGAACATAGATTATTAACAGATTCTTAGTTATATGGTAYCAATTCTTAACAGGTTCTATTTACAAATTATCCTTTTTGTTGCAGCTCCAATTTGAAAGTCTTAAGACGCTGAATCGCTCAATAATCTACACAGAAATTTAGTTCAATTGCATAAAAAAGCAGCAGAACAAAAACAAAGTAAAAGACATTCATCTACACGGCACTGATATATGTGAGATGTGAGTAGAATGTGTATTGTTCTTACTAGTGTATGGACAAATTCAAAGTAAAAGCAGTGGTAATAAAAGTTTGCTTTGCTAAGCTGCTGGTACAGTGTCAGAAGAAGAATGTCAATGGACTGAAAACTGTCCTTCCATCTGATACTGCACAAAAATGAGCACATACTGCATCAAGTAAAGATATTTCACATTACTTGCAAAACTTTCTTTTCTATGTTAAAACATGCAAAAAATTTAAAATAAACTGGTTGGTTAAAGGTAGATAAAAATGAAAATGCTCTGTTTYTATGAGGCTGAGCAGAACACCACCCGTATAATGAATACTGGCATCAAGTTTAGCTTTTAGCTATTTAGCTATAGCACAACTATTGTGGCTATTTACTGGATACCATTTTTTGAATGGATTAGAATATTTTCAGCTGTAGAAGTGATTATGTTGACCAGAAATTATGGCCTGMACTCTACTTCCTGCTTCCTACTTTGTAGATAGAGATTATCAATATACTTTTGCTTTCTACCWATGTGGACAGGATGTTAGAGAGTGGATACATGTTAGAGAGTGGAATATACCTTTRAAAAAAATTTAATATAGAATTGGAACTTGATGGTTTGTAAGAGACACAAGGAGAGGTAGAAAGCAATACAGTTTATTGTCTACATACTCTTATTTGAGGGAAAAAGCAGGAGAACATTAAAGGGTTCTAAAAAAAGTAGAATATAACCTCGATCTCTATCCATAATAGAGCAAATTATGGGACTAGAAATTGCAGTTCCTTCAAGACATACAAYCATTTAAGTATGCCAAAACAACCTAGGTAGACAATACTTGTTAGTTTACTCTTTCACATGTTGCAGAACTCCAATTGAAATATCCTTTATAAAACATAAGATAGAATAGTTCCTTTACTTCAGAAAGACAATAAAAACTATCACCCACGATGTACAGTGGAGAACTGTAAGAGGACAGCTTACTGTCAAAATCAATTTCTGCAATGTGTTCCCTGAACCTAAATTATAAGTGGAAATGGTCTATAAAGCATGCTACAGACAAATCATCAGGTCCAGCAATATTCCCTATATTTACATAATTTCCTTCATTAGGATCAAAGAATAAACCATAGGTACAAATTCCACAGTTACTATTTTTTACCATAAAGATCTGTGGAAAAAATATTATTTTCAAAAAAACCCAAAACAAAGAAATAAAATAAAACAAAACAAAACACAAAAAACCCAACAACAACAAAAAAAAAAATGAATCAACAAAAAAACCATCACCCACTAACCTTTTTTTTTGCCTTTAGGACCTGTTAACCACCAAATACTTCTGATGCAGCGTTTCCCTTTCTATATATCATAATATCAGGCATAAAAAATAATCACTTTACCCAGAGCTTCCAGCATATTTTGAAAACATCKGATAAGTCTTTGGGCAGAAAGATGTGAATTGCAAATAATGAACATTAAAGTTCTAATTCATTTTTCTTCTAAGTTTCTCATGTTAGTACTAAAAGAAAGAGATAAGGTTTTCTGGTTTGAAAWAGTTGTCCACCTTATTTTGTTAATCTAGTAGGAAACAGAGAGGAGGAAAGAAACCTTAATCACTGTTGTGTACCATTTTCCCTTCCAGTTCTCAATTTGCTTGTGAAATATCTATGTTGCTTGGATTATGTGTACCTGGGGAACTATGATAACATACAAAATTCTCACTACTTCAACAATATATTCTTAGACTGAACACAAATAATTGTAAGGAAAGTTTTTAATAGCCTTCTTTTATGATAATACCAAGTGATGAAGGATAATTAAAAATTAAAAATATCAGAAGTAGGTAGATTTGTGCGTGAGGGACCTTTAAAGGTTCAAGGCTAGAATAGGACATGGATGCTTCCTTGCAKAAGGGCAAAGAAATACTTAACTGAACTTTAGAAAGAATATATCAAATAGCATCTTATTCTATGAAATGGATCCCATTTTRCTGGATGTTCTAGATATACTAGATATACCCCTTACATGGCTTTTCATCGATGCAACAACTTAGGTTAGTTTGGAACAGTTAAAACTATTACAGGAGACATGAGGTATGGTATAGAAGAAAAAGGAAACAAGAAAGAAGGATTAAGAAATATTAATGCTTTTCTTTTGATGATATATTTTTTTATGGCCTGGAAGGTATATTTATAAGATTGCATGCATCTTAGAGCTCCAATTTTCAGCAATGTTGCCATCACTAACTGTATTCCATATAGAAATAACATTTCTGTTTGTTACATTAAAATTGTATATTTAAATGTCTTCAAAAGAAGTGAGGTYGAACAAGAATGCCTTGAGGAGACAAGCTGTGTTTGCTCATGATTAGCAGCCCCTTCTTCTTGGAATAATTTGGTTTCAGGACTGAAATAAATTATTTGTGTCTTAATGACACTGAAGTAATTAAATGTCTATTTGCTTATCATTTATGTTTATTCTTAGATAATAGCTTACACTAGTTTTCAGTTTGCATCTCTTTCTCTATGTTAACAGTTCTTATCCCAAGGGAAACAAGCTTAGAAAAGTTTAGAAAAAAGAATATTTTTAAGTTAAATGATTTGTTTACTTACCTGCTATTCTTCTCARACATTTTAGGCTTGCCTACTGCAGAACATCAAATTTGGTCTTCCCCAAAAAACAGACATATGAAAAACTGCAACAATTATCTTTCACAAGATTCAAATACTCATCTCAGTCTCATCCTCAGGCATAAAGATTTTATCTAATACAGTAATAAATATCCAAGTTAAAAATGAATGTATAAAAAATATGTGATTTAACCACTAAATCAGCAGACTCTTATTGAACACAGGGTAATAATATTTTAGGAATCTGGAATCATATCTKGTGTTCTYTGTCTGCTGTTCTTACCTCTACAGKARTGTGTTCCTAAGGTGAAGTTGTYRAATTATTTTTGATCCTACATATAGCTTCCTGCCCAAGAATGTTTGCWTGGTATCATGATGTAAGTTTTCTGGGGACTACAGAAGATGAAGTTTTTTTTTTTCACGTGTTTTAATTTTAAAAAGGAGAAGGTTTAATTCAGCTGCAAAAYATATTTCTTATGATGGTAGCTGTACACAAACATTCTGTGACAGGGCTACAGAATACAGTCAACGTAACAATGCCACATGATTCTTTCTGACTTATACAGTTACAAATGCTTGGGGTATCTGCTGACAGCACATAAAGTAAAAATTCTCTAATTACTGATTCTCACTAGCCACATATGACTCACAATTCCATATGACTTTTTCAAGATACTTATCTCTTTTAAAAAAAACAAAAAACCAACATGAACCATGTTGGATCATGTTTCCAAGCCAGATAAAATAACAGGAGTATAATTCTTCTCATCTGGACTCCTATAATGTAGTTACCTCAATGTCATAAAATTGTTCATGAACAATGTTCATAGGCAATGAAATAGATATATCTAGAACATTAATCATCTCAACACAATTTAGCTGTCTAAAATAAGTCAAATACATAACAAGAAAAAAGTTCCCATGGGTACCCAGTAATACTGTAACTGTTAAAGGAGTTTAAACAGTTAGCTCCCATGCAAATTTTTACACTGCTGATACAGTTGTCAATAAGCAAGATTAGGGGAGRTCCTTGGAGTTATCTCGATATTTCCGTAAAGAGTTGAAAACAACACTAATGTGTCCTTTTGTGGTACTGTGAAGAAAAAAAGAGAATGGAAATGTCAAACAGGATTCTTTATGTTGTTTTTCCAATTAGAAGTTTAATAATGAGTACTCAGGGCACAGAAAAAAAATGCAGAATTGCAGGACTGTCATCTCTCAGATGAACACAAGCACTCTAAAGAGTCAGAATCTCCTTTCTGGTGCATAGAGCAATTTCCTGGGAAAAAGGCACTATGAAGTTCTTCAGACTGCAGTTTGGAGCTGAGAAGCTTAAATGCCACTAAAGTCTTCTAATTGATTTAGCCCCGAGGAAGCAGTGTACTGCTGACAAGGCAAGTAGGGTGCATTGGTGGGAAAAGCAATACATATTTTCTTGTCAGTCTGGAATATTGTAGGCAGATGGGAGCTCACTCTGCATCAACTAAAAGCCAGGCAGAAGCTAGAATTTATTAGTTTGTATGAAGTTGTAAACTGCTTTCAGCTGTCCATAAATGTGTAGAGAGACAGCTTTATATACACTCCTTTTTGTCCCACTATAACTATCATGCAAAACCCATGCTTGCTCATAATCCACACTATACATCTGTGTCCARCCAGGAGTAAAACCAATACAGATATAAAGGGTTTATGGTTCACTCTCCACTTCTCCATATCTGAGCTGATCAACAGTTACAGAAATTCAGCTTCTGGAACTGGAAAATGTACTTACGGATATTTGCATTATGAAAAACTCTGGGAACKCTTGACCAAAAAGAAAAAGGAAAAAACGAAAAGGAAAAGCAAGGAGGAAAGTCATCAAAAACAGGCTAATAAAACAGTAGCTCTTCCTTGTTTGTCTGGTTTTAGTAAGTTATCCCTGCATCAGTGATTTTCTCTGTGCGAGCARGTCTTGTCTCTGCTACAGACAGATCTGTTCTAACAAGAGGTTGATCATSAGTGATGAATTCCCAGCATATAAACATAAAATACACATGTGTTGGAAATATGCTGCAAGGAGTAYGAAAAGATTCTGTTTTTCTATGTTGATTTCTACAGGATAGATGTTTTTGACTAAGTTACTCTTTCAAGGYTGTTTCCCAATTACAGATGCTGGGATACAGTTGTTACTACATTTGCATTAGTAAATGCAACCTGTGTGCTTACTCATCCTTRTAAAATTCTCAGAAATTAGGAACTGAAGCAGAATCATTGACACAAGAAACTAATAATTCAGTACCTGACATGTTTCTGTCATTGCAATCATAACTGAGGCCAATGGCGGTAAAGGAAACCAATTAACACTGTAATTAAAATGTTCTTGTAGACTGGACCCAGAATTTGAAGTCATAATTCTCTAGAGATGGTCCAAGATACAACCATAGCAAGAAAGAAATAAGAATTAAAAGAAAATGACATGATTGTAGCTCTATTCTAGTAGAAGACTGTGAGAGCTTCCTATCAACACTATGAACATTTTAAAAATGTTAGTGTGGAGTAAAAATAATAGATGTTTATGGGGAGGAAAAAAAAACCAAACAAATGAAATAAAGTCATATAACTYRAGAATGGTTTAGATTGGAAGGGACTAAATGCTTCCTGAAAGCTAACAGGCTTCTTAAGGCCATGACCAGGTAAACTTGTTCTAATGTTTGACCTGCCAAACTAACCTCCATCAATAACAGGAAACTACTTGTCTATGAGTCTATGACTTATATAATCCAGAAGAGGCCAGAAATAAAAGGATAAAGCCATAGTCTTCGTGCCTTTTGGTTTCAATATTTTGAACTTACAGTTTATASCTGTTTTGATTCCAAAAAGAAACTAAAAGTAAAAAGTAGAAAAAATATTGGAACATTCAAACCAAAGATACTTTATTAAACTGGGCTTTATTATTAAAGATTCATGAGTAAAATATTATTATTATAAAAATTAATTAAGAAAGAGACAATAATTTCTAATTTGTTTCATTTGACCTATATAACCTATTTTTTCAGTATAATTTTGTCATGCTACCTAAGAATGAAGTGAAAGTGAGGATTGTTGTAATCGTTTCTAATGTGTTTATGTGACTGAAATCCAATTGTTAAGTTTGAGATTTTTCAAAAATTTACTGTACCTCAATACCTTCTATTTACRTATGCATGGTCATAGTTGTTATGTYTTTATGGAGAAATAATAATAAAAGAGACATATTGCCTTTGTGTACTTGATTTTAAATATGAATTGACATTTGCTGGGTTTCAGATTGTTAAATACTATCTGGSAGTTCCTGTGTTCCAAGAGGCTTACAGGGATTTTTCTCGCAMTTGAAAATCATCAAAATTATCATGAACCAGAAGCCAAGTTCTCTTTTGAGTTAACCATGTGGAAAAGCTGAAAGTCGACAGTTAGTGGCCACACATGAAAATGACATTTTTTTTAAAATGAAATCACAGGAAAAAACTCTTGTGCATCCAAATACCTCCCATATTTCATTTGTCTTGATCAGATATAGATCTTTTGCRTTCATGGCTCTTCTTTAAGATGCTTTAATTCCAAATTTTATTGGCATATCTTCATCCAAATTCTGACAAAGTTCATTGCATTCAAAGGACAGCCTCAGGGTAAACTGTGACAGAATTGTGAAAGCAGAAATCTTTTCAGAAAATTTTGTTGAGAGYAGCATTCAAATATCAAATATTTTCTCAAGTTCCTAAAGTTAGGCATGCATTTAAAAGCAATCAGGAAGCAGTGTCCCTGCTACTGTCATTGTTATASATAAGCAGTAGTCCAGATGTAATTCTAAATCCTTTGCCTTTCTTCTCTTCTTTCTGATATGATTGAAGAATCTGAATTTACAGATCTTACAGATGATATTCTAGCATGAGTCTTTTCAGGAACTCTTCTAGAAAGTGTTTCAGTGTGTCTGCTTCCATTCATGCACCTCTGCTCATTAAGTGCAGACCTCTCTTGAGATTCAGGGACTTGGGGACACTGCACAGAGAAATCTGAAGTCGCTCAGGTAGATGTACCTATGTCTGCTGTGAGTGATATTGAGCATGAGCTAGTAAGCTGGGTTTGGTTTGTACTGCTTCTGTGACTTAAATAACCTGTTTTGCTGAGGTCATAATCATAACTAGATGAATTCTGCAGAAATCTGCACAGAAATTGTTTATGCACATTTCAAGTCCTCAGTTCTCTKCCTGCAAGCTGGGTAAATTTCAATAATGGCTAAGATAAACATTAYGCCAGCTAAATTCTTGCTATGTAAATAGCAAATTGTACTTCATACCTTAAAATATCCTTTARCATACCTGCAAGGATTCATTGTCATTCAGATTGTGTGGAATCTCAGAAAAAAGTCTGCTCAGATAGGATTACAAAGMAAGAATTGATGAAGAAATTATTCTTTTATAAGTGTGCTGCTCATCTTGAACATAATTTATTGATAATACAAGTTACAGGATGAAAGTTTTGAAGYCTATCACACTTAGAAAGAAATGCAAAGTGGGATTTTGCTATTAATGGTGGGTGTGACAAATTTTCTGACCAAATAGAAATTAGCTTTGCATACATAGCAAGACTCATGAAAGGTGACAGTTGGGATAGAAGGGCATAAAGGAAAGAATAATGGAAAAGACCATAGTTTATTGTCACTAACAAAAAACAATGATACCTAGTAACAGTATGAGAAAACAGATTCCTCTAAAACTGCATGTGAAATCTCATCAATTTTTCTTGGTTGTAGCCTAGTTATATGMTGTAGTCACAGAAATAATTTGACACTCTGTGGCTGTTGACAGTGAAGTTACACTTCAAATGTTGTAGCATGTCACTATATCACAGAATCACAGAATGGCTGAGGTTGGAAAAGTTCCCTGGAAGTCATCCAGTCCAAATTGTCCCCAATCAAGCAGGGCCACCTAGAGCTGGTTGCCCACGATCATGTGGAGATAGTGTTTGAATGTAGGAAGAATTGTAAGGGGCCACAGTAATCATATCCCCAATGAGTTGCAGCTGGGGCCAGTCAAGAACCACACCCACAACCAATTAAGATCAAGCAGCATAAAAGAGAAGAGTCAGAGGACAGCAAGAGGAYTCAGATGGCTGCTGCAAGGATCCAGAAGAATCACTGCAAGAGGAGCTGCTCCACAAGGAGCATTAAGAAGGTATGGTGCTCAGAAGCCATGGGATCCTTGCAGCATAATGATAATAAGAACTGTTGCCATGAACTATGCTGATATACAAGGCAACATTGCCATGTACTGTTCAATACATAAGGCAACATTTGAATATCTCCAAATGTGAGAGTACACAATGTCTCTGAACTGCTTGTGCCTACAGATCAAACACCCTCTCAGGGAAAAGCGTGCTTCCATGTGTTCAGGGACCCTCCTGTACTTCAGTTTGTGCTCACTGACTCTTGTTCTGTCATTGTGCACTACTGAAAGGAGCCTGGCTCTGACCTGATAAGATCCCCCTGAGCCRTCTCCTCTCCTAAATGGCTGAATGGTCCTGGATCTCTCAGCCATCTCTGTATGAGAGGTGTTCCCATCTTAGTGTCTCTCCAGTGGGCTGTCTCCATAGTGTCGATATATCTCCTGTCCTGGGAGGAACAGAACTGCACCCAGTGCTCCTGGGCTGGCCTCAGCAGTGCTGAGCAGAAGGGAAGGATCACGTCCCTTGACAAAATGACAGTCAYTTGTCTCATGCAGCAAGGGCACACTGCTGACCTGTGTAGAGCCTTATGTCCAGTGGCATTCCCTAGGGATCCCCACAGGGTGCAGTCTTACCCACTTTTATCAATGTCCTGGACAAAGGGATAGAATGCACCCTTGGCGAGTTTGCTGATGATACCAAACTGGGGGGAGTGACTGATACACCTGAAGGCCATGCTGCCATTCCATGGGGCTTTAGGCAGGAGAGTTGTGGGGGAGAAAAACTAATGAGGGTCAACAAGGACAAGTGTAGGATACTGCAACTGGGAAGGAATTACCCCAAATACCAGTACAGGTTGGGGGCTGATCTGCTAGAGAACAGCTCTGCAGAGAAGGATTGACCTTTTTTAATACCTCTTTRTAAATCCCAAAAACAATTTTCAATGTCAAAAATTTTTTTGTGAAAAAAAATTCAAAAATCAATTTCATTTCAATTGGCTCAATATATTTTGTCAGCACATATAGCCCAATATTACTAAAATCTGCCCTTTCAGGATTACTGAACTGTACTAGTATATATTAAACATTTAAACTGTATATGATTAAAAAAAAATGTATTATCAGCTGTCAGATTTCAAGATCACTTCTTTATCCAGTCAAGGAATGAACACAGAAAATAAATTTWAAAAAAAACAAGTATTTTCTGAGCCAAATAAAAAAAATATTTATATTCCGTTCTTTTCTATATCAAAGAGTGAAGGCTCTAACTTCCTAGGGCTTTAAAAATATTTAAAATAATCTGAATAAATCTGTGGAACCTGTATAAAAAGCTATGTTTTTTGTAAATAAAAGAAAATTGTCTTAKAGAGTCTCCATAGTCATGTTTGTGAAAACTGATATTTTTTTTTTTTATTTTACATTGCATTCTCTTTGTCCCTGTATGGTGACTTTCAGGAAAGCCGGGTTGTTTAGACCCAAGACACAATGCCACCATATGAGGCAAAGGGGATACACTAAGAAGAGAGACAGGTATACTAAGGTGTTCAGAAAAAAGTATTTGCCGAAAGAAAAGCATTTGTTAAATTATTTGCATTGTAAAGCTTGGATTGTATCCGTGTCTCTGTGAAACAATATCCTTCAGCCAGATCAATTTTACTGTATATTCAGCCCTCTCATGTTTGACTCTTTCCTTTAAAGGTGTTTAGCCATGATTCTACTAAATTTCTGCCTCATTTTCTAGTACTGTATCTCGTACTTATATAGACTATTTTTATTTTTCTATCTCATACATTTTTTTCTTTCTAGTGAATTCTTTTTATTTTTATATCTTTTGACAACCTTCKTATCCAGCTCTGACTTTGACCCTCTTCACTTACCCACATTTTTCCTGCTGGTTTATTCCTCTCCTTTTCCTCCCCTGCTGGGTCATTGCTCATTATCCAATCRTAATGCACACTTTCAAACCTCTCTAGCTCACAATCTGAATTTTTCCTCTTTTCCCTGTTCCAGATCTGGATATTTATCATTCTACTTTTGACATATAATCTCTCCACGAACTTTGTTTTATTCTATTATAGAGTCATAGTTTCCTGCCTTTGGCAGCTTCAGTCTTCCTACAGGTACTGACATCCCACCTATGTAGAGTTATGCACATTCTGAAATCTTCCCTGAAATGTTACCCTTTCCTTCTCTCA
Source organism: Sporophila hypoxantha (assembly GCA_002167245.1). NCBI lineage: Eukaryota > Metazoa > Chordata > Aves > Passeriformes > Thraupidae > Sporophila > Sporophila hypoxantha. The sequence goes on along the minus strand of NDFG01000319.1, from coordinate 4,098,315 downwards.
TTACTTCCTCTTTCTCCAAATTCAGATGCTCTAAATTCATACCAAAGTAATTCTGTTCTACTAAAATATTTTTCTTACAAAATGAGGAAATTAACTGGTATTCAGCATAATCCTTCTTTAGTTTTGCATAAATTGAAATAAATATATGCAGAAATCTATGCCAATAATTTATTTCTAATGGTGTCCTTTTACTGCCTACAAGCACTTTGTATAATCCATAGAAAGCAGATTATTATCTTGTTCTTCAAGACACTCTATCTGTTTTTTCTCCATTTATTTAAAATGTTCAGGTAAAATARAACATGAAAGCAATTTCATTTCAGCTGAAGAGGTTTTTAAGTGTCTATGTATTTTAAACTGCAGAATACATGTTTATATACTTCATCTTCAATGTGAAGAAAAGACAGTGTCTTTAGAAAAATATGGAGCTATGAAATAGCTGGGCAACACACCATGTAGACTTAAATTGAATGGTTATATTTTCACATATTTTCAATAACATTTTTGTATGGGTGAGTGGTTTCTGCATCCTTTTTCTATGCAAATTACTCATTTCTTTCCAATCACTGGGCCAGCAAAAAAATATGTAGAAAACAATTATTTTTTCTCTATTTGGTGCTAATATCTATTTTGAACATCCTATGAAAACTTGCACACTGTTAGAAATTCAACTGAAAGATCATTTTAAAAAGTAAAGCTTGAGTCACAGGAGACCATTTTTTACTTTCTTTTTTAGATTATTTTTTGAGAAAAAAAATCATGAATACACTTCTTCTTGCTAGTTTATAGCATCAAAGGCAAAAAGAAATAATGAAGTTGCTACGAATTTAAAAAAAAAGAAAAAATTAAAAAGAGAACACAAAAATATTTGCTGCTTTATGAAACAGGTTATTTTTCCACATTGTAGGCTTCTCAGATGAGGGTGTATGGTTTTTTGTTTTTTTTTTTTAACTGCTTTTCAAATGCTTCATACTCACATGACTGACCGACTGGCTATACGTGATACTCGTTGGACTTAATCATTCCTCTTTCATGCTCCTTATTCCAGAAACAAGTCCTGGTAAACACCCATTAAGAACTAATCTTTCTGCATTTCTTATTCATTATTCAGAAGTAAACTCCTTCCTTTTATTCTTTCTTCCCTCACTAGATCGCACATTTTCAGAGTTTACAATGTTGAGGTACTCCCTGAGCTCTGGGAAACTGGTGTTAACAAATGCATTGATTTCCTGTTACACTGGAGGAGACACATCGTTAGGTTTCTCCCTGTAACTCCGATGGAAAGTAGCATTACACAGCACGTACTTCAGTCACGGATTGGGTTCTTAAAAATGCAAGTGCTCATGTTTTAAGTAATCTTGATGCAGCTTCTGGCTTTAGCACTACATCAGCACAGATGCCAAGAAGGAAGCAAAAGGCCTTTTGGCACTCATACAAATCCCACTTTGGATTGAATGTAACTGCTTAATGTTGRCTAAGAGAATTTCTTCTGGCCTGATGACTTTTCTGTCCTAGAAGAGCTAAAAATAGAAAAATGCCTACAAAGGCAGTGCACACAGCTCACAAACTGTATGTGTCTGGCAGTTTCTGAACAAAATGAGATACTTTACCCCACAAGTCATTGCAGAAATTTACACAAACATGCATATCAAATCTGCATGTGGTACTTTTCACAGAAAATGAGCCTATGAAAACCCTTTATAACTTCCTAGAAAACAAAAGTCTGTACAATTCAGGCAATTTAAAAGAAATAGATCCTGACAAACTTTTAATAATAGTGTACAAAAATATCAGTCASTAGAAATTAAAGGTTTTATGGTAAAGTATATCTAATCCACTGACAAGATCATACCTTTTGTGGGAACCAAGGGCATACTATATAATGCTTAATTGCAGCTGTTCAGATTGTCTACCAGAAAGGGCAAAGCAATAGATGTCGACAAAGGTAGTCAGGAACTCACAAGAAAAAARCCTATCATAGAATAAATTCCATTACTTATAGGTTGGTTTTGGGTTTTTTTTRCTTTTAATYATGCCAGCCTTKATAAAGTTTAAAAAAGAATTTAAGATTAATTTAGTGTAGCCCAGCTTTAATAGTATTCATGTGAACAATGATAACTTTGGCCCGTTGTTACCACTACCATGCATTTTCCATGACCAGTATGAAAAATTCCTCCCTAATCCAAAGGAAGATGATATTTTAGAGTTTTTGGTATTGAATGAGAATCCTTTTACCACCTCAAAATGGGACTAGGATTGTAAGCCATGTTGTTTCTTTATTTTCATGTTTCCTGAGCCCAAAACAGGTTATATTGTTCAAATTTCAGCACTTGAGAATTTTATGTTCTTAAAATTTWCCTGACCTGTAACAGTTTTTCTACCAGTAAGTGTAGACTTCTAGTAATAGTAAATTGCACTGTCAGTAAAAGCTTGAAACACCGCCAGCACCAAAATTTTCAGACTTTCTCTGCCTTGCTTTCTTTAAATCATTGTGATAGACTGTGTAAATGTAAAAACTTATCTTTCTCTGAATTTTAGTACTTTCAGCTCAGAATTTAGCTCAGTCTTCAAAATTCAACACTTTATTCAACAGTGAATGGACAAAAATCTATTTGTTAGAAAATTGATTATGTTTCAAAAATTATGCATTAATATAAAAATAACTTTCAGCTACTTTTATGTCTTAAGCAGAGACATCTAATTATGAGACATTTTTCTGATACAAATTAGGTGTTTTAAAAACAGGCCATTGTACCACAAGGAAGGGTTTATTTCCTGTTTCCTGCCTTTAGGATTAATTGCAGTACACCTAGTACCTATACTAACCATTACTTAAAAAAACAACTGGTATGGGAAAGAAATTGCCAATTTCCTATGAACAGAGATTTGGAAAGCTCTTTCTCTAGAAATATTGTTCTAGAGTTATTTAGCACACTAGTAGCCCAGCAAAGACATAGCTTAGTCACTTGAAAAACAGCATATGAAAATCTTATTGGAAGTGCTAACATYAATTCTTCTTTTCAAGATACATAAAGTTGACAACAAATTAGGTTTTTTCTTGAATAAATGCAAACTGAAAGATCTAAGACCAAAATCTATTTATTTTATGCTCTTATTTATCGATATTACTTAAGTATCTCTGTAATTTTTTTTCAGTCACTKACCCTTTCTGTGCTAGTCTGCCATATTCTCTGCTCTAGTAGGGGGAGCAGAAACTTCTCTCTTTCTCTTCATATTGCTAGTTGCTAATTCAGTCTTCTCAGAACTCAAATGTTCCCATTATYCTGACAATATGATGATTTGTCTTTCTGATTTTCCCCTCACCTAGGACAATCCTTTAGCATCTGTTCTGGGGATCCTTCTCCTCCCATTCAARATTTTATCATGAAAACTTGCTTACAGACATTGTATTCTCCTGRTCTCTTTCCTTAAGTAATACTGCTCTTTGTTATGCTGTAATTTGTCTAGTCCTTGCTGATCTCTACTCCTCCCCTTTTCTTCTAATGTCTTTGTGGACACCTTAATATCTGCTTAAGTTTTGATACCCTAACTGAGATAACACAACTTTTTTTTTCTCTTGTTTTCAACGTCATTAATCAGAAACAAGAYCAGCAAGCATCTGCTGTTTTAGGAAATATCAGTCAAATGCTGCTCCTGAATGGAATCATGTTGCTATCTTGCAAGCCTCACATAGTCTAGTGTCACACCAAACTCTTCAAATTGAAAATTTCTCTTCTCAATCCAGAAGACATTTACCATGTCATTAATGAAGTTTTGAATGTTATTCTTCTTGGTCCCTTAGTCCACACATTCAAGTTTTCACGGTGTTCATTTACAGTACTTGATCTCTACATAGTTAAAATTTGTGTTCCTTATCAGATGTGCAAAGTGCTGGTGCTTTTTTACTCTAACATTATTCCATCCACATCATGCATTCATGCACCAAAAATATAAACACTAATGGTGACAATATTCCCATTCTTTTTTCTGTAATATTTTTTCRCAATTGCTTTCCCAGGAAAACCTCCCACTCTCTGCAAAAAAAATCTCAACTTTTTTATTCCAAATTTAAATATCGTTAGAAATCTTTCCTTTTTGCTCCTCTACTGATAGAGTTGCAAGATTATCTACAGTTGTCATTCTCTTCCTATCATATGGCAAGATGCATTTCCATAAAAATTCTGTGTTCAGATGTCTGCTTTGTCCTCCAAAGCACTTATATACTATCCCTTGGTTCCACAACACTCTTTTCTAGAAATTTCAGGAAAAAAATCCTTCTCCACAAGCTCTTAAGAAGACTCTTCATTATTGTGTCATTAGAAAACCAACATGCAATWCTGAATAAATAAGTACTCAACAGAGAGAATTATTTATATTGAATAATCCCTGATCATGTGTAAATGTCAAGTTTCAGACAGACAATCCAAGTAATAATATACTTACTAAGGTTCCACACCTGACATCCTTTTATTATTCATCATAGGTATTGACTTAAGACTTTGAACTAGATAAACTCTTAAGTCTTTGGATATTATTGATTTGATCTGTAATTTCAAGGTATAACCAAAACACTGAGACTTTTTTCACCATAATTTTTTAATCCCTTTCAGATTTTTCATTGGAGTAGGAAAAATGTGATTCTTTAAAAGACYTTTAAAACAAATCACCCTTCCAAATCAAAGAAAAAAAAAAAGGTAAACCTAACTATAATAGGCTTCCTTCCTGTATTTCCAGGAAATTAAAACTTTGAATACTGAGAAGTGCACAACACCATTTATTCAATTCAGATCAGAGAATTCAACCAGCTCTAGTACAGTTCTTAATTTCTGCAAATACCTCAGACAGCTGAAGCTTCTACTATGAAACTAAAAGTTAAAAACTTTCAGTTTCATAGTATTAGARACTGCTTAGTTTTAAGTTTTCTAAAAACAAGATCAAAATATGCAAGAACTTAAAAAAGTAAATTGTAATTAATTATGCCCTTTATAATTTTATAGCATCATTTTACCTTTTACATCAGGTAGGTCCTATAAAATTATTTCAAAATTAATTAAATTATTTAAATATTATCTCTTATAAGAAGTACAATACTAATCAAACCTGGGGTTTTATAAACTATAAAATTATTAACAAATTAATATAATCTTTTACAATCTGATAAGAAAATTAGCTCATTTTCAAAATGGTAAGTCACACTAATTTACTATCATCTCAGAGAATAACTCCATATCTGARTTTAAGTAATGATTCTTAATAAAARACAGTGCTTTTTAAATTTTATTTTTATTATTTATTTATTTTATTTTTATTTGCATCAACTGTAGTTATCTGTAGAAACAATATCTCATAAAATACAAGTTCTAGCATGTATAGACATTATTGACATTGGAATCTATACTACTAGAAGAAAAGTKCTGTTTTCTTCACAGTGGATTAACAAGTTTTCTTGTAAGCACTGATGCTGGAACATATCCAGTATCAATACCTGTGATAGTGCCAATGAAAATGAGCAAGAGMTAAAGCTCTTGATGCTACTTAGAAAGTTTGAGTAGAAACACATACATCTTCCAAAGAAGGGGGTGGTTTTATATATATTGACACCAGCCAAATGTTGCTTTCTCAARATTAAATTATTATTATTGAATTGTGGTAGCCTTCCCATTAAAAAGGGATAAAATATTTGCAGGTATTGGATCATAAARTTGATGAAGACATCAGATGTACAGAATAAAAATATCTGACAGCTGATCAAATGTGAATTTTTTTGGAAAATTTTCTATTACATAGAAGAAGGAAAGTCAGCCTGTGGCAAAGAACAGAGAAGGAAACAWATGCATTCACATAATAGGAAATTTCCATAATCCAATAAATATTGTGCAAAATTACTTAAGCAGTGGTCAGTGAAGGCTTAGGACTACTATTGCCTGTTTGAGAGCTCACACATCAGGATTTTGGGTGATATGAGGATAAATTCACTGTTTATATTTCAAAGAGAAGGAAAAAAGAGCAGAAGTAGGAATACACTGGGAACATGTGTTTGACAATCATATATTTAATAKCCTTCTATGAAAGAACTGAAGAGCTGAAATTGCAGAAATGGATGAAAATTAGAATGAAATCCAACAGTGACATGTAACAGAATCTGTACTTTAAATGGAGAATTAATGGAAYATGTCCCTGCCCATGACAAGGGGGGATTGGAACTCAATGATCTTTAAAGTCCCTTCCAACCTAAACCAGCCTATGATTCTGTAATAAGCTGCATACATATGGCATATACAGTAGGAACTGAGCAGGCAGAAGATAAGCAGGAAAAGTACCTAGGGGAAGAATCCTCAAAATACCTTTCTAAATTTACCTTTGCTCAGTATCAGTAATGCTGAATCTGAACATCTTTTAGACTCTGAACTTCACAAAAGTTGTGAACAGTGTAGAGTGTCCAGGAAAAAAAAAAAAAAAAGAAAACCAAAATGAAACATGAGAATCACCAGTAGCATAAAAGCATTACCTATCAAAACCAAATAAGGAAATAGGCATTGGTTTTCTGAAAATGAAGAAAACTTGAAACTTTACATTTRAGAAAAAGAATTTGATCTGTTCTGTCCCCTAGGACTAAAAAAAGAAACCCAAGTCAGTTAAAAAGTTAGCAGGTTTCATCAAGAGAACATCCTTTCCTTTAGAAGCAGCTTGGTATGTAGGTTAGSGAGGAAAGCAGAAATCCTGCATGAGTATTCAGAGAGGGTTGTAAGGTACGTTCAGTGATCCTGACTGGAAAAGGATTGCACCCCAAGGAGTTGCTGATCTACATGTCAGCTCACTGGAGTATGGCCAGGCCTGTGCTGTCCAGAGTGGCCTTGAGGCTGCGRTGTGCTGCACATCTCCTCTGGCTGCAGCACCAGCGCAGGGACTGCTCTGCAGCAGAGGAGCCTGCAAGGTYTCTCCCACTTGGTACCAGGGATTATGCCATCTGCATGGCCTTGCCTTGAACTAAAAGTGCAGCAATAAATTATTCTTGTGCAYACATTATTGCTCTTTGACTGTAAAAATGCTGGATGAAGTTGTTTCCTTGTAAGAAAATCCTATAGCTGCTCAAATGACTGAAATTGGAGACTTCCATGGACAGGGTCCACATACCATGCTGCACATGGATAAGAGGCTCATTCAAGGCTGTGTCTCCCAGCGTTCCCAAGTCCAAAGGGACATAAGATTATCTGTAGCATTTTCTTTCTATATTGTTAGCTCTAATAAATAGCATTTTTAAGGCATCTTACAGAGTGTCTTTCTTGCTGGTGTCAAAAGGCATCAGCACCTCCTGATGTAAAATGTAAACAACAAAGAAAGACAAAAATCAGAAGACTACTTGCCAGATCCCATCTTGCATTAAGCAGATYTGGTTTTGTTGCAGGTTTTGTTTATTTGTTTTCTGTTTTTTTTTTTTATTATCGTTCTTTCTCACCTGTGTCTTTTCTAACACTCTTTTTGTCATCTGCTGTAATTGATGAAAATAAAAATGTCTATTTGCATTTATCATTTCTTGATTTAAGCTAAGGTTTTTTTCAAAATGAYTGTGCTTTACCCTCAAGGTTATATTAAATTTATGAAGTGGAGAACTAGGATCCTTTTAAAGGTTCTTCAGGTCCCCAATGCATTCCCTAGAACATTTAGCAAAATGTCATCCTACAGATAGTACKGCATACACAGCTCTGATAACGAACAAAATCAGTTGGTAGGGGAGGAAGAAATGCCAACCAGTGAACAGGAATTATCCAATACAATGTTCAGTTGAATGCAAGGTATCAAGGAGCTCGCCAGAACTGCATGCATTGCTGCAGTGCTTGTCACACCCTCCTCTGTGGATAGCCTTTCTCACAAACTTGACAAACAATAGTCTGAAAGAGTAGTGGAGTATGTGGGAGGTAGAGGGAGATGGATTGGTGACTTTCTAAAGCCCYTCTCCAGCCTCAGGATTAATTGATACTCTCAGGTATTTGATTTAATGCTTTATTTAATGCTTAAGTAGGGAAAAGAGACAACTTTATTTTCCCCCTACAGTGAATCTATTGTTACTTTTATAATATTGCCTATGACTGAATTGTCAAAAATCCATTCTGTAACTCTAGATTTTCTCTGATGTTAAGAGTAAGTTCAGAGTGACAGCTGAAAAATAACCTGTGCTATCTTTCTGACAATGTATATTCTGATAATTCATGGCAATTTTAGGAACAATTAGTAATCCAGAATAATTTTCCAAAGATCAGCAGGAGATTTCTCTACTAAACTACATAAGCAAGATGTTCTTACAGTTCTCACAATAATGTCAATGAAGAAAAAAAATCTAATGACTAAAATAAATACCTGATAAAACAGGAAAATAGGGAATGAAATGCCTGAGAATTTTTTTCCGGTTGTGAGGGTTTTATTTTATCAAGTATTATAATTATTAATTGCAAAATATATCTACATGCTTGGAACAAGGCATTTTATTTTTAACCATTTCTATATATAAAGCTGCTAAGCTTAAAAACAAGTAAATCTCAAAACCCCAAAAACATCCTATCATTAGTGTGTATGGAAAACCTGGTTTTATTTCCTTTCATGGATTTGGTTTATATGAGGAATTATTCTCATTTCTCTTTTGCGAAACSTTCTTTCACCTCCTGTGGGAAATCTAATGGAATCTAGTTAAGAGGTTATTTTCCCTTTGGATGTTCTCAATTTGTTTTTAATGCAGCAGGAAGAGAATGGAATATTTTCCTGTTATAGGTTAACAAGAATTTGCTTCCTTGTATGCGCACACATTGTTATCATTTTGCCTTTAAAGTGGCTGCTGTTTGGAGAACACCCACACTCTGCAAACACTCCACATGTGCTGTGCCCAAATATGCAACCCTTTTGTGATAAAAAAATGCCCTTCCTTTTGTCTGTGCTAAACTTTGTGTTTCTGCAGCAGGTCTTCCTGACAGTGTACCACATGGAGTTGTCTCTCAATTCCTTAATTTACTGTGCCTTCAAATGATAACACATATTTATATTACAAAATTGCAGAGACCTGATTGTGGAAGCACTTTAAATAATTTCTATTCTGTTTATACTGATTTCTGCTAAAGCTTCTAGGACGATGAATTTTTTTAGATTTTTTTTTTTATCTCCAGTATCATTTCAGTATTTGAGAAGTTGTTTTTCTGATGACTTGACTGTATACTGCAATATTAGCCTTGATCTGTAGCTTCTCTCTTTTATGTCTTGTATATTTAATTTTATTTCCTTTGATCCCTCTTTCTTCATCTTTCTGATATTTTCTTTGTTCTTTTGCTCCCCCCCAACCCTACTTTGCTCTTCTAAGACTCAATCACCACCATTTTAATTTAATTCCTGACTATGCCACTACCTGTGTCTTTMTTGTCACAGTTCTGATGTCTCTCTACTGGTTATCTTTTCATCTGGCTATCTGATTTTGTTWAGATTTTAGTCTTTTAAATTCTCTGCATTGCTTGAGTCTCTTTTAATCTTCCCTTAGTAATGCTTCTTGTTATAGCTCTTGWTCTTTCAGGGAGGAGTGACAAAACTGACAGGGACCATTGCTTATTAAATCTAAATAATAAGTAGTCAATCATTGCTGCTGAGATATATAAAGTGRGTAACTAGAATTAAAGATGCACAGCACAGTAAAGCCTTATTTCTTCACCTGATGCATCCAGAGATTGCAATGGAGGCTTGTGGCTACTCAGAATCGGGGGTACAATTTTTACATGTGTATGACCTCACTTTTGCTTACCAATTAATGGAAGAGTTTTTATGCATGTTTATACATTTCTGATGGAGGATTTAATTTGAGTACAGGGGCACTATCATTAATACCCCACAGAAAAGACAGGCTTCTAACTGAGCCACGAGTCTCCTAAATCACTTCATAAATACCCTCTTCTCTAAGTGGATGAACCAAACATAAATACCAGTGCCATACCTGAAGAAATAACAAAGAAATTAAACATGTAGTAGAAGTGGTATTTCACATTTTGATGTAGATGCAAGAAAAAAAACATTAGGTAGAAGCATGAAAACAGATTTTTAGAATATCTGAAATCATACTTAAACTTCCTCAGTGTTTCTGMTTATGTACAAAGATTAAATTTCTTCCTGATGTAGGGATATAAAAAAAGTTTTACTTAGAAATCTTGTCTGCTTTTTCTATGTTATTACATGTGTGTGCATGTAAATGTATAAAAATTTTATGTTTCCATGATCTAATTAGGACTATAGATAATATTCATACACATAAAAATGCCAKGAGATATACTCTTTTATCTGTTTAAGTTTGTCTTTAAATTTTCCTTTTAAATTCCAAAAGGATAAGACTGACYACTTATTAATCAGATTGATTAAGGTCAAGTTACTTTTGGCATTATATGAATCATTTCTTTTATCAGATGACATCCACACTTACCCAAGTGATTTCTGAAATTAAAATCATGAATGTTCAGGACTGCATGGAATTAATGTACAAATACATGAAATTACAGATAAATGGAAAAAAGATGTGGTTAAACTTCCATTTTCCAAAGACCAGAAAAGTTTTAGAAACTTGCTTTTAAAGTTTATTAGATGTTGTGCAAAGATGGCTGGGGGTAAAATCAGAGGAAACTGAGAAGTTATATTCTCATTTTAACAGAAGTTAGAATGGCARGGAAATTACAGGATGAAGTAGAACTGCTGCTCCCTGGATGGAACACAGTTGGCTTGCTCAAACCTATTCCACAATGAGTCCCCACACACACAATCTGCAGCCCTAAGCACCTGCTAAGATAAAATGGATGGAASAGAGGGTGGAGCATTGAGGAGATATCACAGCCAGGCTCTGCTGAAARCCWTGCAGGGAGGGYAACTTGGTGGGGCTTTGCAGCTGAGAAACTGCACAGCACCTGTCAGCCAGGGAAGARAGGAGAAGATGTCCTGCTGCTGAGCCAACAACTTCAGTGAAATCGCTCTCCTCAGATGAACTTGGTTCACTATAGCCTAATTGTAATYTTAATGCACACCTGTTGGGTAAGAGCCACCCTGCATTCACACCAAATATTTTTACTGGGGATTAGATCTTGACTGTGCATTACTTTGAATGTTTTTGTAGTTAGATACTGTCACTGGCAATCCTTGAATCTTAACCTGTCACAATTTTATATTTATGAAGAGTGCTTMTCCACAGGCAGTTGGTATGAGACCTTCAGAGGTGCTGGCAGGCACTGGCAGTGGGCAGTGTACTCAAATGAAGTGGAAGGCCCTCTGAGGGGTCTCCATTATGCCGATGATGTATTTCCCTAAATAAGTCAGTCAAACCACCCTCCTGTACAYCAGGACTGTTCAGTGAAGGGTTCCTGTAAGAGGATGCTGACCGACTGGTCAAGAATGCTGGCAGACAAACCCAATAGCAAGGTCTYAGGAAACCTCCCCTTTCCATGTGACAGATGTCATTGTGAGAAAATTTCTGACAGTATAATTTTTGCTAACAAAAATTTGTGTCAATACTGATATTTGGTGTCCTGTCTGCTCTTTACTGTTCATATTCTTCAGAAAACAAAATATATAGTTTACTTTTAGGTTATATCATCTTTCAAACATCTCAGACACAAACTAATCCCATGGAAAATGTGCCAGTCTTCAGTCTTCTCCAAAGGGGCAAGTTAATCAACAGAAATCGCTGAAGTTAGAAAATGCTGTAATGTTGAATAAAAATTACTCCTGCTTTTTACTACAGCTGGTGTTAGAAACACCAATCCTTTATCAAAAGTCATCATGGACCACCATTCACAGAGCATTCCAACACTTCATGGTTTGATCCATGGTGAGCAAGAAAATAAAAAAAAAATAAAATCAAACATACTTTCACTCTTGCTCCCTCTTTATTGTTGTTATATGAGTAGTTCAAGAACTTAAAACTTTTCCCAGTCTTTTCTTTCAAGTGTATCTTCCTTGGTTGGAAGAGAGATACTTTTTCTTTTTCTTAATTCTGTATGATACACTCTTGCCAAGAACTTTTTATAAATTCTGATTAAATCCAGCTATTCGCAGTTATCAATGATCTGCTTTGGTTCCTGGGGTGCTTCTTCCCTTGTTCTCAGCCTTTCTTCACAGGTATCCTGAGCCAATCCAGTCTGTTTAATTGCTGTTTCTCTGCACACCTAAGGATAGCACCACAGGGAAACAGTGGGTGGACAGCTCAGCACTGACTCACAGTCTTGGTGGAGGTGACGGTGTGACGGATTAAAGCATTACTGTGTGCCACACTGACAGACAGAAAGAGAGAGCTGAGTGTGAGAAAAATCCCCATCTACTTCATTGTATTCTGAAATCTGTCTCTTATGGAGATTTGGTAGGTATATGATCTCAGCTCCCCACTTTTTCCAGCATTTATAAAGTTTGTGGAAATTGAACGTGCTCTGAAATTATAACTTCTATTTCATAAACAAGTGRGGTTTTGAGAAAACCTGAAACATCAAACATTTTAGTCAAAACTCTAATTGTTTTTCTCATATTAATAATCTAGTGGGATATAACTTTMCAATGAAGTAATAATATATTCTCCTCACCTAAATATTTCAAGATGTGGCTTACACCTAATCAAATAACAAGATGTAGGTTTCAGACTTAAACACGGGCTTGCATCTCTCCCTACTTTTACTTCTGTAAGAAATRTGTCATTTACAGCTACAATGGTACAGTTGTGCTGCCAGCAACTACATTAAAGAAGTCTTCATAGGCARTTTGCAGAGTTATTAAAAAGTAAATGAAATTGATATCTCAAAACCAAATTTAAACACCAGTTGTATAAAACCAAYTAATGTCAAGGGAGGAAAAAATTATGTACAGAGGGTCTCTGAAACAAAAAGAGCATTCACATGGTTCTGATTTTCTATAATTGAGTTGTCCTAATGAAACCATGAATTTTGACTATGCTAAGCCATTGTTGTATTAAGGCTGAAAATCTTGCAGCACTGTAAGTATGCAGGGATGTATCAGGCTGTGCATTAACTTAGCAATCAAGGTAATTCAAATGTGTGAATTTAGGTTTAATAGTTCAAAAAGAGTTCAGAAAAATTTCATCTTTTGAATACATAATACTACAGAAGTATGTTTCTTATGAGATTTCTTAGGTGAAAAGTAAGCTTTGCACACAGTAGGTGTTCTTATAATATCATGTGCTGCAAACTAAAGCCCTATTCACAACACATCTCCTTTGCAGACAAATTAATTGCTATCTGTTTTATCATTGGGATAATTATGATGAARGCATAGGTGATGTGCCTCTTTCCACCCATTCTTGCAAAACAGTAATTAAGGTAGTTGAGAATTCAATCTAATTTTAAAAAGAATATAAAACAAATGTAATATACTTAACAGTAAGGATATCTCTGATATAAAAATAATAAATCTTGGTAACTTAATCATATTCAAAATTAAAAAACCTTTAAAAAATATAACACATGGGAAAGAGAAGCTAATATTCTCATTAGTGACAGTTGGAAAAGAGCAATTTATTATTTGATGGAGTTTCCTTGAGGAGATTCTTACATCAAAAAAGAATATTTAATTGAAACTGATAAAATCAATACAAGAAAAAAGAAACTATAGCYTTTTTTGAGTTGAAATAAATCTAGAGAAAACACTTAAAGATTCAGGCCCAAGATCTTTACAACAAATATGGCAAAGCAAAACAATAATAACAGAATAGAAGCAGATGCATAAGCAAATGTATTGATTTATTACACACACACACACATACACATATACATATATATATATATATATATATATACATAAATAATGTATTATTTTAAAAGTATGAAAGATTATTTAATCTTTTAAGGACTAAACATACCAATAAATTTAAGAAAAAAATACTTTAAGGACAGGCATCTAGTCCCTAAATAATCATAAAWTTTTTTCAGAGCACTTGTGTTAACWTGTATCACCTGAATAATAGATACATTAAATTTAAATTTAAGTTCTGTAAGTGTGGATGAAGAAAAATCTGCACTGTGTCCTCACTAAATTGTTACTCTTAGGGACCTAAATTGTTGCTACACCCACCTTTTGGGTTGTTGAGATGTGGAGTTCTGGAACCAATAACTTAAAGTTTGTTCTCGGTCKATCTTTCTTGAGAATGTCTCTCTGGAAGGCTCCTTTGTAGCACCCTAGGATCCAAGTGCTGAGTAGGAAAGCTGAGCTGAGGACTGCTGAAACACCTGTCCACCACCTTAGATTATTCTGATGGTTTTCTTCTGGATGTAGGGAGCAAGACATTCCAGAACTGTTTYCTTTGTAGATATGAACATTTCTCTAGCCTAGGACGGACCAGAGAGTGGGCTGTTATTCTGCTGACAACACTAGCTTTAAGGTTTTGCCATGCAAGAGAATTTTGCCCTTGATTCTCAATGCCTGAAAGCATGACAAGCCCAATGTCAGTTCAGCAGGGCTTGCACTGCAGGGATGTAGCAGGAAACCTTTGTCCTGAGAAATGACTTCTGAAGACTGAGCCACGAGGCTGAAGCAACAGAGCACTGTTCAAGTTAATTTGGGAGGCCCTTTGTCATCTAATCATCACAGATTCACACCCCTGGCTCTAAGAACCAGTTGTTTCAGCATTTCAGAGACATCTCAAGGAAGTTATATRTCTACCTGTACATAGCACTGAGGCCAAGTTCAGGAGACATGGATGGTAAAATGCTAATACCAAATCCACTGCATCCAATTCTCGTCCAGCTTTGCAAACAGCAGAGTGTATGTTGTTTTGTTCCTAAGCATCACGTTTGAAAGTAACCGAGCCCAAAAAAGGGCAAAATGTGAAGCAAATTTAGAGTTAACAAGTGGTCCATCTGCATCTATCAGCACTAAGAAAATGGGAGCTCTAAGGCTGTAAGGCAGAAGCAAGTGCAGATCGTGAGAGAATTCTACTTAGTGATAAAATCTGTGAAATTTCCAGGAATTAGTTCTACAGAGTGTTTCCAGATCCCAGAAAGCTCATCTCCTCTGGGAAATCTAGTATTTTTGTTATGTAGCACTTTCTCACCATGGAATTTTTTGTATTAAAATTTTCCAATCTACTTGAAGTATTTTAAAGACAAACTACTACACCATGATCTCTTTTCAGCCCAGTCTCATTGTGAAATTAATACTTTCTTTACCATTTCTCTTTTCTGCAAAATTAAATTGATGGGCAAAGAAAAGTGTAACAATAATGTGTGTATAAATCACACTTGCTACTAGCTGATTATATGAAGCATCTAATCAAGCAAAATTAAGGTCTAAAAATCTGACATCAAAAATGGTCAAAGACCAGCTGTGTAAATACTCTGTATAAATGTAGATGTCTTCAAACTAGAGATTTAGATCTCGATTAATTGATATTTTAAGCAGAATCTCATAAAGTCCCACAAACTAACAAACAAAATACACAATTCTGTAAACTAATTCTAATTAATTTATGGCATACATTTACATTTACATTTGGCAATAATGGAAACTGTATTTCAAGCCCTTGGGTTTGTTATAATGATGATTACATAAAGGATAACCCAAGCTGACACTCCTCCAGGCATCTGACAAGCTGACATTGACAGTATTGTAAGCTGCAATATTGCAACTGTCTGCAGGAAGGCAGCTCAAGACCTACAAAGTTGGCCCTGCTCTAGTTTTGAATGTCAGATCAACTCCTACTTCTACTCTAAACAAATGCACTTATTAAACATATCAGAAGACAAATATTATTTCGAGCTTTTCACATACAAAACCAAATCACCCTAAAGGACATGAGTTTAACATCTGTGGAAAGACCATGTCCTCATTAAATCTGTCCCGTTCAGCAGAACAACGTGTCTCATGAAGATGGTATTTACTTGGCTGTGCATCATTGTATTGCATTGCTATTGTTTGGTGGTATTTTAGGTTGGAACTACTATTAAAATATTGCAATTATCTAAGAAAACAAGTGTTATAAAAGCAGACATTCCAGAAATCAGGTTAAGCACAATAGAAAGCTCATCAATAAAAGAGATAGGTATACAAAAAGGAAACCTAAGATTTTTTAGATTTTCTTTTAATGTATTACATCTACCATGCATATATGCTTAGTGAATATAAGTGTTTACAGGTCTGAACAGGATGAGAAATATTTTGAGAATATGTTAAAATTTTTTGGCTTTGATTTTGCTGTTTCARAGATTTCACAGAACATTCTGAGTTGGAAGTGGCCCACACGGATCARCAAGTCCAACTCTTAAGTGAATGGCCMGCAGAGGGATAAAACCCCCAYCCRTGGTATTATTAGCACCATGCTCTAACCAACAGAGCTAATCTCAATAATTTTTTTACTTCATTAGTCTGCAACGTCTTTAAAATAATGATATTAATGATAATTTTAATAATTAATTTAATGGCACAGTTATACTTTAGGAAAACAACCTCCTCAAAGAAAAATAGGAATCAGTTTAGCTAGAATTTCAACCTTTCATATGAAGTGTAAAATTAATATTCTCATAAACTATAGTAATTAAGGCTCTTGTGGAACTTCTAATAAGTACAAAGTTGTTAATTCCAGTGTGTTGGTTAAATTATATTTTGAGTYAATCAGTTTACTCTCCAGTTCCAGATAGACAGTTGCAGTCTTCATAACTTCTGCTACATTACCATAAATCAGCACATTCCAAGTGGTTACACTTCAGTGGAAGGGATTAAATTTTCATGTGTTTGGTTTGCAAATTGCTTTAGGATTCTCTGAAAAAAAAGAGTAGTAAATATTGTGAAGTCAAGGAATAAAATTCCACCATGGGGCAAAATTGGTTCATTGAACTAAAGTAATTGCAGGATTGTTTTGTTTTTGGTTTTTGGTATTTTTGTTTGTGTTGTTTTTTTTTTTTAATATCAGGAAAGAATTTAGCCAATGCTGAGTGGAATTTTCTTTTCTAAAACATGTTTCAAATAAAAGGATTTGGATTTTTAATTCCAAGAGAGATACTATTCTTTCCAAAAGCATTTCCCTCCCTCCACTAAAAACCATTAGGTATGAGGCTGTCCTGTAAAAAGAGTGGTTCAGATTCCTTCCGTCTCTCCCGAATTAACCTTGACTGCTCAGTCTGAAAAATAAAAGAAGGTGAAGAGTATTTCATGGCTGCATGGRCTGACATAATGAGTAAAATTAAAATAATAACAAAAGAGATTTGGACTTGTTAGCACCCTTTCTGTTATTCTTCATTCAAATTATTTTTACCAATTTGGTCCAACTCTTATTATCTCTATGCTTGAGTAAAAATAGTGACAAAATCAGATGTTCAGTGCAAGAATTTATTATYTATGGATTATTTCTCTGGTGTTAATATATAATTCTTCACCTATGCAGTGAAAGCAAAAACAAATATGGAGCTACCATGAAGAACGTTTCATCTGAATTAATATATTTTCATTAGTTGCATATAGTGGGCCATTAAAGCTAAGAAAATAAAGAAGGAATGTCTTCCCTGCACCACATCCAAATATGACACATTTGTTTTTTTCTTAAGGAACTAAAACATCTTTTTATATTTTCTTTCTCACAGACACTCAGAAAATAATAACATTCTATACTCATTTGTCAAGGTGGTAAGATATTTTTGTTTTTAGTAGACAGTAGAGAGGTCTAAGATCCATAATTTGATTCTAAAACTACCCAAAAACCTTTCAATTTCTCTTTCTTTATTAGATTTGTATTGCTCATTAATAATTAATTCTAATGTAAGTATTTTTTAGTCACAATATCCTCAGAGGCAGAYCAAAAAAATCCCACACCCCAACAAATAATCAGTCAATCAATCAATTAATCAATCAGACAAATAACCCAAAAGTTATGTTCCGCCCATATCCCTTTAAATTATTTATCCCTTTATATCTTCTGTGATCCTCAGATTTAAAGCTGTTTGAGAGCTAAAGAAGTTCCTAATTTGGAYAGATGTGTTGTCTTGCTTTCTCTTTTTCTTTATAGGTGCCTAGAGTATTTTTTCTGAATTTTTTAGACCATGAACCATTGACTAGCATTTCCATTTACCATGCTTTAAAAATGCATCCAGTGCAATGGAGTACTTAATCTCCCACAAATTAGAATTTTGAGGTGAAGGGATTTTGATAAAATCTCAAAAGAGCCCTCAGGTTTATTACTTTTTTTTTACAGCAAGTAACACCTACCTTGCTATTGCAAAGTAATAGCTATCAAACCATTTTCTATTTTGGCCATTGGTTGTGAGGCATCTGACAGATGATCACAAACACATGTTATCAGCTATAATACAATTAAAATTCATTAACCACAATGTGCTTCATGTGAGGAGATATATATATGTATATATATCACTACACTGCTTAACTGTGGGCTTTAACAGGTGCCTCTGAATATTAAAATCTGCAGTTCTTCTTTTTTAATGGTTGGTTTTTTTTTTTTTTTCCCTTGATCATCTGAGATGTCCTTTGCAGACAAAYTAAGTGAAGGGACCAGCCACCATATCATCTTTATGGCWGCATCTGAAGATCTTCCTTAAGTGTGAACATAAGTTTTCTGCTCTTTCCTCCCCGCTGTGTTGATTTCTATTGCTGCCTTTTTCTCCTCACCTGTCTTCAATCTTCCTCATTTTTCTTGCCATCTATTAAGAGCCTGACTTAGCAAAGCAGCTGGTGTAACATAGCTAGGGCCAAGTTGGCACATGAAAAGCAACACTATGTTCACTGATTTTTTTAAAGAACTTAACTGCAGGAAAGTGAAAAAGTGACTGGTTTTTCTTTTTCTTGGTGCATGTGTTTATAGTATGTGAGTATTAATATACTTTGTCTTATCCCAAAAGAAACTGATTAAGCCAGACCTAAGAACTTGGAGGAAATGCCTGAAACAATTTTTTTTTCTCGCCCAATTAAATTTTTTGTAGAATTAAAAAAAAATAGTTCTTGTTTTGTTTCTTCTCATTCATAAAGAGACTTAATAATTAACAAAATTGTAAGTCAGTTCTTTAAAACAAAATATGCTTTTTCAGTTGAGGGTAGTTTCCATGAGAATATTTCCTGTTATCTCCTATTTCACTCTTTGTTTAATTGATATTAAGACAAAATTRTTTCTTGATGGTATGCAATTAGTGTAGGAATACCCTGTAGCAGAAGAACAAACTGAAATTATGGTTAACAACATGGGGAGGGAAAAGAGCTCAAATATATTTAAATCAATGTAAGTCATCCAGGCAGAACTGTACATTCTAGCAGCTTTTATTCTCTAGCAGCATGGAAAAATTTCTCCCTTTTTGARATCCCTAGGAACAACTACAGCAGACTTCATAAAAGAGTTCTTTTCCAGCAACCTCATCCAGCATATGATAACAACTCTGCCAAAAGGTGGTGGCTCTGAATAGAGGAGTCAAGTGAAAACAAACAGAAACAACTAATCTGTCATCCTAGGAAACTGAGCTGAAATTAATGGATTAAAGTATAGGTCTCCTTCATGTAGATCTGTGATCTATMTGAGGTAAAAAACAAACAAAAAAAAGAGGACATATTTTCAAAGCAACAGAATAAAATTAATTTTTATAATAATTTAGTTACTGAGTAYATCCTAAAATTATTAAGACAATTACATAGAAGCTATATGCTTGCTTTCATTTTATATAGCAGGTTTATCTGGAGGCCTTAAAGTCATCTTTTGTCAGGAGCACACATTTTTTTCCATCYGAAATATTTAAATCTTGCCTAATATAACGCTTTTAATACAATGCTTTTAAAATTYCATTCATTCATTACTGATGTAATAATGGTCCTTATGAACAGCTCCTAACCTAAAGGAAGTCAAAGAACATGAACTGGCTGGGACATTTGCTTATGTAAGCCTCCCATCTATAATGTCAGTTTAAATACCAAGGAAAGGTGGCACCTAGGCTCTGAAAGAAAAAATGCTGTTCTGAGGAAGAAGAGAACGTGCCTTTTGTCATGGTCACAGTAAGGTCCTTCAGACTTTGTCAAATGCTGATTTCTGAKATTATGTGCTTAGACTAAGTGGGGTAGGGTGAAACATGCACATTTTTATGGAGAAGTTGGAGAAATAAATCTTTTTGATTGTATTTTTCGGCAGTGTTTGCACAACAGGATTCTGACACTTGACAGTAGCCTCCAGATAAACCTACTACATYAAATGACAGCAGTAACCATTAGAAAAAGTGGCAGCAGACACTTTGAGGTTTTTTTCCAGCTTGTACTCAGGAAAAAGCTCTCTATTCTGTCATTCATGTTGTGCACAAAAATATTGGTGTTCATCATCATTGACTCTTAGTGATATAGCTGGTGGAGGATGTGGCCATTCCTGGGATAGGGCTAATATCATCCTGGTTTTTTTGCCATGCCTTTTTGTCACCATAAAGATATATTTTTCTTGGATTTTTCCCTCTCCTGTTCAACTAGACAGTAAAACAGCTATTTAAACCTGATGATCATGTACTCACTGTTTGGGCTATTTTATAACAACAGAATCTTTTTAAAAGCATGCCTTGAGGATGACATTAAGTAGACTCTCTAAAACATTAAGTTGTCTCTCTTAGGGGTTTTATTATCAAATAAGAGAGATTACACCCAGGTGCTCCATGTTCCTTTTCATCCTTCATCCTGGTCGCTCTCTGTTGAAGGCAGAGATCATAATATTTTGGTGTGGTTCAGTAAGTCTTGCATGATATTTGTAGTTGTTATGGTTAAGTAATTCCCTACCTTTACTTAACAAGCAAATCCAACCAAACTAAACCAAGCTGAAAAACACTCAACTACTCCCACTCTCTCAAACCATGTTTTCAAGCCTTAGAACTTAAATTAAGTAATTTCAGTGAACCATTTCTATATCTTCAATTGCAAGTTCCTGCTATTCACTACCTGGAGAGTATGAGGAAAGTATTTCATGCAAACCCTGACTTACAGAGGGAGGTATGGCCAACTGTCATTGCATTTGACAATTCCTGATTTCACCAGCAGCTGTGCTTCACATGTTTTATTTGTGGATGATAGAGCTTAAGCTGYAATCAAGATATGCCAAAAAACGTG
This sequence comes from Sporophila hypoxantha, assembly GCA_002167245.1. Taxonomy (NCBI): domain Eukaryota; kingdom Metazoa; phylum Chordata; class Aves; order Passeriformes; family Thraupidae; genus Sporophila; species Sporophila hypoxantha. The sequence continues at coordinate 4,077,240 of NDFG01000319.1, read as the reverse complement.
TGCAGATGAGTGAATTAAAGCAAGCTGACTAATCAAATAATACCTAGAGATATCCTTACACTGATCAGAATTAACTACTTTTTATGTCAAACTTTCTTTTCACCAGAGAAGTAGAAGAAAATCTGGCTGGCACAGAGAAAAATTGAAGAGTRGGGGCAGAGATTACGATAATAGCAATCTATGACTGTGTTGAGAAGGAAGCAAAAAAGCTTAAATACTTGACTAGAACCCATATGGAATTAGCCCAGCTAATGGTCAAGTTCTATGTAAAAGAGAGAGTAGAAACAAAATCAGAGGGCAAAAATTTTGCTTAGATGATCAAAAGTTGTATTTTTAGACAGGAAGTGATTAAAATGAGGAAAGCAGAGAGGATTGGAACGGAGGTGATAATTAGAAAAGGCTGTTCATTTTTCCCATTAACTTACATACCAGCACTGTCCTGATTTGCAAGTTTATTAATTTCTAGACTTTTAACCTGGATTCTTCATAACCAATTTGCTCCTATTTCATCTAGAAGCCATTAGTAGACTCCACATGTAGAAGTGCTTTGTGCTTCTTATATGATACTGCTTTCATGTCTGTAAAAGATCCAGCTTTTCATTATTTTCAGTTCCTGACATCACTGAGTTACAGTTATAATACAAAGGTGAATTTATCTAAATAATGAAAGGCTGAATTCCTGCTGACAGTGAAATTAGTATTCATTTATTGTAGCTGAAGAAGCTATGATAGGTTTCCCAGGTGAAAGCAAATAWGAATTCTTTGAAGAARTTTTTTTACTCTGTTGTACCACAAAACAAGGCAGCCCTGTGTAATAATTTTATGGGACATTTAGAGGGGGTGGTGTTGTAGCAGGACTAGTTAATCTAGACTAAAATTTTTGGAAGGAATATTATATATTCATAAAGATCTATTAAGTATTCAATAGGTCAGATTAATAATTTCGGGGTGGGAGGGGGGAAAGAGAGGAAGAAAATAAAACAAGCTTAAATATTTTACTATTAATCCTGTAAAAATASTGCCACTTATTTCAGCATTCATCTTTTTCTAAAGCTGTTAAAACCTTCAAGTGGCTGACTGAAGTTATCATCAGTCCTGAATCAATCACTGCACTAAAAATATTAAATTTGAGGAGAAACAAAAAACCCAGCTYAACTAATCAATAAAACCCAATCAGTATTTCTTTTGAATTTTGGTTCTTCTGGTTACCAAACAAATCAATAGTTGATAGCTCTGGTTGTGTGTACTGTTAAGGAGGTGAGGAAGGAATATTAGGACGCACTCTCCTGGTTGTCCTTTTTCTAGACTCCTTTTGAGTCTAGAAAAAGAGTACTTTCACTAATTTAAAAAGTGAGCACAAGCTTGATGAGTTGATCTACTAAAATGGATGCACAGAGGTCTGGAGCAACTTGGGCGAAAGAAAATGGAAGAAATGGCTTAACTCTTTTGACCTCAGTATTTTGCTGGTGACCTGAACCCACCCAGTTCACAGAACCAGATTTTGTGTGTGTGCACGTGTTCACATGTGCGTGTATAAAAGCCTCATCCAACTCATTCTTTCATCTACACTTTTAAGGCTGATTTCTAGTTTAAAATATTCCAAACGTAAACAATATTTAAAGATCTCATGAAGATAATAATTGAAGATGCTACTGACAGGAAATACCATCTAAAACTTCTAACTTCTAGTGGAGAGCAATGGGTAAAAAGAACTGAGTTTTTCTCAACAGGCAGAAAACTGCTTAAGTTATAAAAATTTCAACATAGCTACAAGATTATACTAAGTTCTTCCTTGGAAAAAATATTTCTTAAGCCASATCAGTTGAATTAGAGCATAGTCACTTAGAATACAGAATATTTTTACAAGGATGCAGTAATGAATACTGAAGACAAATAGCCAATTGGATGTTTTGGTTTTGTTGGGGGATTTTTTACAAAATTACTATTTTGTCCTACTAAATGCTTTACTTTGTACCACTATGCAGTGTAAGCATGAAGACAATACTTTTTTTTGTTACTTCCCACAATTTTCCACCTTTTCCTCTCCAAATTAAACCTTTATGTATTTATTTTTTTCTTTACATTTGTCTCTTTTTATAATGTATTCATTTCTATACTAGTATTTTCCCTTAATTTTTTCAGTTCTAGAATGATGGATTCCTTTATTTGTTCTTAAGAGATAGTAAGATTTTATGTGTTTTTTTTTTTTTTTTTATGGAGACAAGTAAACAGATTTTTCAACAAAACAACAACAAATTGTAAACTTGTTTCATTTTCTCGATATRTCCAGCATACTGCACAAGAAGGCAATAATAACCTTCATGAAAAGTCAAAAGGTATTTACTTACTTGAGAGATTTCCTTATCTGTCTGTAAATTAAATATAAGCATGCTGCAATCAAAGAAATAAAGAATMAATGTAAGTTGTGCATAAGTTGTACAGGGTCCTGTGCTTACTCCATGGTTTAATCTCTGCACTAAATCTGTTTTGATCAAGCAGTATGGAATTCAAAAAACAGAAGGGGTAAGGAGAGATCTCAGAAACTTGTAATAATCACACACTGATCAAAATTTTCAAATTCACCCTGATATCATGTATTTCTCATTTTATTACAATTACACTTGAAAGCACATTTTCTAGCCACCAAAAATTGACAGTGCCAGAAACAGAACCTGTACACAGTATCTCTTGTGGCTTTATAAAGTAACACTGCAACTTATTGCAAAAGAATGGTAGCTTATAAGTAAAATCTAGGTTTCCTCCATTATGCTTGTAATAAGGCAATCAGTAAATTAGAAAGAAAAGTTTTAAATGAAAACAAAAACTAAACCAAAACCAACCAAKCAAAGTAAAGAAAAGGACACTCACCATTTGAATTGCTTCTGGAAAAACCCTTTTAAGCTCTTTGGCCTTAGAAAATATTTTTCTATCATAACAGAAAAAAAAATAAGGAAATTGTAATGATCCACAAAATTCTATGACTTTTTTTCTTAAACGTTTTAACATTAGTATGAGATCTATAGTTAGGAAATTATTCACCACCGTCTAGAAAGGAAAAAAACACAAATACTCCCAGTCTTAATTTTTACAATATTTACCTTCTTGTGAGTTAATTTTCTTTCCAGAAGAAAAAAAATATTTACCCTTCATTCTATTATGCCAGAGATTTACAATGTATTCAGAGTATTAAATCACCAGTAAATTTCGATTTTGCAATGTGTTGAAAATATTCCTACGCGAGGAACCTTTTAACAGATGCTAATTTCTTGGGCACATGTGATTGTCACCTACAGAGAGGCATGTGGATTCCAGTACCTTTCAGGCACTAAGTAGTTGATTTCCTGTTTGTTTGCATTGAAGGACAAAGACTCTGTGCTCTGCTTGCCATCTTTTACAAGAGTAGCCACAGAAAACAGCTCTTGCTTTTATCACAGTGAGCTGCCAGACTCCAGTCACTACGGGAGCTGTGCCATCCACCTGCTTAATTCAGGAAACATGCTGGTTATTGCAACCCAGGTCAGGGAACTGATAAYCAGTTCAGACCATACATTATCTTCAGCTGACAAAATCTTTTACCCTTTGTGCCTATAAAGAAGAGTGCTGCAGTAACTACATTGGACACTGTGCATCAGACTTCACTTTATCTTGCTTTAACTGTCTAAAATCAGGTGACTAATCCATATCATCTCCTGGTATTCCTCTAGGCACTTAAAGAAGGTGATTCACCCCGTCCTACTATACATGTCCCAGATAGCAGGGACGAATTGTCAGCTGGAGTGCCTATCTCTCTCCACTGACAGTCATGGAAACCTGCCGAATTTTAGATGGCACTAATAAAGCAAGACAAATCCAGTCCCACAGCAGAAAATATTAGCATAGCCCTTTGAATGTAAATAGCATTTCCTAAAATTCCTGGACTCGTGATTTCAGACAAACCAATTTATTACATATGATAATATATGTTCTGTCCATTTTTAATAAATTATCTGTACGACTCACAAGTCATGTAGTCTCATGCAGCCATTCAAAAAGAGCCAATATCATTGTGCTGGAAAAGCTATGAATTTTAGCATAATTTAAGGACTTTGTTGAGGCCAAAAAAGTTGAAGCTTACAAAAATGTGAAAAGAGAAACTTAGYCTAAAAATATGAAACCTACCTGTCTAAAAAAAATCTGACTTTAAATGTGAATGACAGGAAAAAAATTGTACTGTTGAGATTAACCTCCTGTTTGCACACTTCATTATTTAAATTAAAATAGGTATTCAGTAAATTAGTAAAAGTAATATCAATATGAAGCCATACCAACAAAACATAAACTGCTCAAATAGAGTTAAAACTCTTGAAGACCTRGAAAACTTCAGCCTAAATTATCCTTTCTCTTCCTGAAAGACAAAAAGGTGACTGTACAACATGTTTAAAAAAAAATCAAGAAAACACTGTAAAAGACTGAGAAATACCAAAAGTTGTCATGTCTACTGACAAGATGGAATCAGAACATGTCAAGCAAATATATTGCCAGAATAATAACTAATTAATAGTAGTATAAAAATCTTAAGAGTGACTGAAAGAAATAGGTTACTGACAGAGTTAGTAATCTTTCTACTAAAGAAAACCTTAGGAGAAATTATCTTTCTCAGGGTACAAAAATAACACATTCCATATAAACCCTTCCATTTAGCAGTGTAGTCCTCCCATTCTGAGCCAACAAACTGACTTAAAGGTTGTCCTTCACAATGATAAAATAATATTAATTTAAATTTAATTTAATACATTGTCATGCAAATAACATTAAATTACATTGAGGTTTTCCATCATGCAACATTTTAGAATGCTGGTCACTCAACTTATATCATATTAATTCTATATCATTTCATAGAAAAAAATATGGACAGGGGTATTTTGAGGTGTTATATCTTTTTCTGATTTTCCTTCTATTAAGCTTAAATTGTTCAGAGTTTCCCACATTTCTTGTCCTTACTTTTCTATTTTCTATCACAAATCTAGCTGTAAATTTAATAAAATTTATTAGAATGCATATATTTTCTACATAGAAAAGAATAGAAATGAATGTGGCAAATACGTGTTCTTTTCTCAGCTAACTACCTGATGTCATAGAGATGCTTTAGCAGTAGATGTGATTTAATAATTTAGCCAAACAGAATGTCTATCCAGACTGCTACAGGTTAAAGTCAATTAGAAGGCCTAGTTCATTTATTAGGTAATAACCAACTATTATCTTTTTTTGTTATTTTATCTTATACATAAATACAACATTTACACTTTCTTGCAAAAAGAAAGATTACATTCCTGTAATCACATGTACATACAGTAAGGRTGCACAAACCTCTTGGAACTACTGGACATCTGGGACAACTTCAACAGTAATGTGGGGAAAAAGCAAATAGTAAGTAAGAAATATTATCAATGTAATTTAAAACAGTTTTGAAGAGCCAGAAAACAGAAAGCAAAATCAGTGTTGGGCTGTAAATCTCTGCTGGGATATATTGCTTCTGGTCACTGTAACTGTTTTATTTTTCAGATAAGTTTATTCAGCAGTGCTGAATGCCCCGCAGCCTGCTGACAGAGGAAATTAGGTGCACATTGCTGTCTTTTTTCACATGAGTTGACATGCAACAAAACATATATGGGCTGCATATTGTAGATGTAAAATAGTGCATAGTGAAGTTGTACAACGCTGCAATCAAACATGTCACTATGACTGAAGTTTAAAAAAGGTAAACACGTGTCTCAGTAGAGAGTTTTTCAGCCTGGAACCCTTCTGAGCAAGTACTGGCAACATATCAGSTAGTAACTAACCCAGTTTTCTTTAAGTTCTCCAAAACAGGGATCAAATTCCTCAGGGCTCCTACCACACACTCCATTTGTACACACAAGAAAACAAATTCCATTCTAGAAACCTCAGACCAGGAACTATTGGCCAAACAAAACCTGTCTCWGAAGGGCTCAAAGACACCCAGGTATCTAACAGTTATGTTTGCTTCTGCCAAACAGAATCCAAATTGCACCTGGTGTGAGCCACCTGGAAAGGTGCTCAGCTGCTGTTGGCTTGGTAAGCACAAGCCCACGACACACAGGCTTTATGTAAGTATAGCTGTAAGGAATCAGATAAGGCACAAGATATGCAGAACTGTGGAGCAGGGTTGGGAGAGCAAAACTAGCTACTGTGGGCTGGGARAAATCAAAGTGCACTGACAGTATTATCCAGGTTTGTAAAATTTGGAGAAAAGTGTTCCTCCTGAAGTGATCTGGAATTCTGTTTGCATCCACTGGTTCAAGGATCTATGCTAGGTGCTTCACTCTGTTATTTGATTTTTCAAGATATTTTCAAAGTAACATATATTAACCTCTATAAGCTAGAACTATGCCTGGTTCTGTGTCATCTCTTTCTTTTAACTAGCAATCTGTTTCTATAGACATTTTACCTGATACAGGCAAATACCATACTTCCATCTTTATTCTTCTTTTTTTTGTGTGATTGAAACAATTTTTGGTTTTAGATCTGAGAACTTTCCAGCAATGTGTTTTAAGTAGCTTAGTCAATATCAGCTGTTCTTTGTGTTCTCATTTCATGTTGACCTTTAAATGACCTTGTAACTGCTAAAGCAACAGCTATACCTACAAATGTTACCTACAGATTTTTTTTTCTTTCTATCTGGCTGTAGCTAAATGGGGAAATTTATGTTGTTTTATAGCTGTACAAATATATGCAGAATGCACCTGTCCTGGGGTGCATGAGGCACAGCATSGCCAGCCAGGCAAGGGATTGTCTTGCTCTGCTCTGCACTGGGGCAGCTTCACCTCAAATTCTGGGGGCAGTTTTGAGTGCCACAACACATAAAAGATATTAAACTCTTAGCATCCAGAGGACCATGAGGATAGCAAAGGATCTGGAGGGGAGGCTGAGGCCACTTCATCTGTTCAGCCTGGAGAAGAGGAGACTGAGGGGAAACCTCATTGCAGTCTTCAAAATCCTCATGAGGGGAAGCAGAGAGGGAGGTAGAGATCTCTTCTGTCTCATGACCAATATCAGGACTCAAGGAAGCAGCATAAAGCTGAGCTGGGAGAGGTTTAAGTTTGATATCAGGAAAAGGTTCTCCACCCAGAGGGTGGTTGGGCACTGGAACAGGCTCCCCAGGCAAATGCTCACAGCACCAAGCTTGTCTGCATATAAGAAGCGCTTGGACGGTGCTGCCAGGCACCTGATGGGATTCTTGGGCTGTCTGTTGGGCTCAAAGGTCCTGATGGGTCCCTTCCAACTCAACAAACACTGTGATTTTGTGATTCTATGATCACAGAATACATCAAACACTGAGACTGAAAATTATCTTTTGCTACCATGTAAAAACAGAGTCCTTTTGTTTCACGTTTTCTGTTATAAAAACAAAAAAGTTGATTATGAAGCTTGAGGAAAGACAAAGTGTACAATGSCAGTATTTAAAATTCTTTGACAGTAAAATATAAATACAGTGTCACCTTTAGAACCATTAACAATGTGATATTGAAAGTAATTATTTTTAAAATCCAGACTTTGAGACTGTATAAAATGATTTTTGTTAGTCTTTTGGGGAAATAATGTTTTTGCTGTTACACTAATGAATTATTTTATGTATGTTTGAATAGGGCTATAAAGAAAATAGTTTGGAGCTGACAATGCTGTCTCTTCCCTGTTACCTGGGACAGATTCCAGCTCTTTAGTTACCCACTAGCCTAGACAAGTCTCTCCCCAAACATCCAGAATTAAGCTATAATCATACCTTCCTAGCCTGTGGCAACAAGTAAGCGTGACCCTGCACATATCCAATGTCATTATAATTTATTCATCTTTTSTTTTAAAGAACAAGTCTGGAAAGCTGCACTGCCAGCTCTGAAGTCTGATAACATGAGAATTCCCAACCATGTTGTAGTGGCATTTGAATCCAGCTCTATGTTTTGTGTGGACCAATTCCAGGCAGACATTATGAATTGGAGAATCATTCCAAGAGACTAATGGCAAAAAGCTCACAAGTGCAATGCTAGCTTCATTATAAAGAGTGAGACCATTCATTTAGCTAACTGTTTCCTATCACTGATCATGTTAATTAGGAGAATTAGGCATGAAACAGCAATAAACTAGAGATGTTGCCAATGCATTTTGTGTCTATGCATGGGTATACATGGATCTGGGTAGAAGACTATTTAAGACAGTAATTGCAGCATTTTGCTYTATTTTRTCCTGGTTTAAAAGAGAGTCCTAGTTTGGGAAGAGACACATGCACTTTTCTACTGTTCTCTGTCACCCTCATCTCAGGTCCTAAAGAGTATCTTATGTGAAATCTTACTTGATTAAATGTGAAGCCTTGAATATATTTTCTCTCTAAGAGCTGTCTTACCACCAGACTTAAGAGTGAATTTAGTTGTGATCTTTGTACAGTTGACTATATACCACATAGACAGCAGTAATGTAGRACTGAACAAAGGGGAAGCCATGCAGAAGAATTCTGGACCATTGTCCTTGAGTAGCTGTAGATTTTAAGAACTGTATAGGTTCTAATTTCAACTCTTTGTAGAGGCCAGTGTTGGTAAGACTCTAGTGTACAGCCCATGGACCCTATAGAGCCCTGGTCACTCAGTTTCTAAACATCTCTTCTGGGAGAAAAGTGTTGCCTAAAATTTGAACTTTGTATTACTGCCTTTCAATAGTCTGAGTTCATCATGAGGTTCTCTGGTCCTCAGCACGGGWAAGGACAGCAACCTGGTTCTCATGTCTGCTGCTGAGCTGTAACATAAATAAATACAGAAAGGCACAGGGATACACCTCAAATCTGCTATTGTTTTTCTTTTCTCTACTCAGAACAAACCAGGAAGGAAGCTATTTCTTTGATGTTTAGGTGTCAGGTAATAATAACTTTTTGTTATATTTTGGTGTACTCATTTAATTCTTGTCTGCTACAGTCAGTGAAAAGTGGCAGCAAAGGAAAACAGGATCTAACCAGCACCACATAGCTGTCTCTCCAGTTCCCTGGAGTAAGTTCTAGTCTTTTACATCAGAAGATTTCAAGCAGAAAGCCTTTTCTTGKTGCAAAGGGAATTTAGCAGAAAAGCAGGCCACCAGAGAGACCATTTATTTCATCCATTAACACCATTCCTCACTAAAATGGATAATTTAGGTATCAAAAAGAAGCTTGAAATCAAAAGGCATTGATATATTTTTGAAGATTTTAAATGCTCAAAATTAATCACCCTTTCTAAGACAGTGAAGTCTGTCAGAACTCTATACTTTCAAAACATTTTTTGGGGTTTTGAGTTTAATTCCATGGTTTTACTGATGAATGTGAGCAAAAGTTTATTTAAAGACAGCCCTTTGGGTTCACAAAAAAACCCCAAACAAACAAAAACAAACAAAAAACCCCACTGATGAATACTTCCACACAGTTGCCAGTCCAGAGCACTGACATTTTTAAAGGCTAGTGAATTCTGGCCCTGCTCTCAGTACTGTGATGTAGCAGCTGCTTTCTTTTGACGTGATTGAGTCATGGGAATTAGGACCTATTTTTGACTGCTATTGTAGACWATCTCACTAAAAACAAAACAAATTGTTAAATTCTTGAATTTGGAATCAGGTATTCACAAAAGCTCCTTGGCTACTTTAATTTTCTCTGTGCTCCAGGGTAAAACGAGGAAACTGAGGATGATATTTATAAAGTTCTTTGAGACCCAAGGTTCAAAAGTGCTATGTATRAGTTCATTTGACTATGACAATTTAAAAATAATAGTATTGAGGATTAGTATTTTTGAGGTAGGAAGAAAAGACATGGCCTGTCTTTAGAACGAGAAAATAATTTTAAGTATATAAGAAAACAGTTTAAAGGAAACTTGAAGAAAATTGAGAATATTTAATACATAAAGGATATGTGCCAATGTGTTGCCAGATAATCCTGCTGCAAATATTATCCAAGTCAGCAATAGCCAAAATTTTCAAAATTACAATTTTTTTATGTGCGCAGTAGAATATTCTTTTACCACCTGATTTTTAACTGAAGTCATGCCAGGGACAATGTGATTTCCCAGTCTTGGCTGCTCACCACATCTTTCTTTGGTGGCTTGTACTAGATTATCCTTATGCCAATCTGATGTCTGAAATAGTAGAGCCATGACAGTCAGGAATTCGGGAGGACTTTCTAACAAAATACATGTTCACAGAATTCARYGTGTCTGAATCAGAGTTTGATTGTRTGGGAGAATTAATATCRAATGTATATCTATTTCAGCATTATCTTTTTAGGAAACCACATGATAGTGCTTCAAAATACATTCTATTGGAAAATTATATCTGTTTGTGTTGATAATGTTCAAGTGATAGGAGAGAAAAAACTGAAAATAACACACAGAGGACATTATAAACACAGAAAAATATATTTATAAACTCTTGAATTGAGAAATAACAGAAATTGGAACAAAAAAAATTGATATGGCTAAAAACCATGCTAAAACTAGAATTACGTATTAATTAACTATAATTACATATTAATTACTTTGGTGGTGGTGGGTGGGGTTTATTTGGTTTTAGGGGTATTTTCGATTAAATGAAAGAAGAAGTTGGTTTTGTCAATAATTTCTTAGATTTAAATTGGAACATCCATTAACACATCTCAAGGGAGTTTTATKATTTGCTATAGTAGTATTTAACTTAAATATCTTCAAAAGTTGTTTTCAGACACACTGCTAAAAAAAGTAAATTTAAGMTTTTTTTATTTTTAGTCTTTTCCATTTATATTTTTATAATGTAAACTTTTAAATAGAATTTTAATTTTTAAGACTATTTTTTAAATATTCAAACTTTAATATTCCCTTTCATGTTAGTAGGTAAAATCATGGGCATTTCAGAACATGTAGGCTGAAAATTCATTCTCAGAACTTGCTCCTTTAACATCACGGTTAAGCAAAATATTGCTCTGACCTACCCCTTCTTAATCAAAAAGCACAGTTTTGAACAGCTTTTGAATACTTCAGAATATTTCCTGTAAATAATCAAGCAGGTATTGGAGTTAATATTTCTGTTTTCATTGAGTTATTAGGAAAATCTGACTTTTTGCCTTTTCAGAGAACAAATATATATACAAAGACCTTTGSCATTAGTCAGATATTTYYAGGAATAAAATAATGGCTCAAATATGTAAAATTTCTCATTCAAGCTACCAAAAAAAGTCAAAAAAGATGATACATTCTGAAGTCACTTAAATATCTACTGCTGGGAATCCACCTTTTCAATCTGCCTACAGTCAATTGGTCCATGAAACTGCACTGACACTTTTAAAGCTATCCAAGATTGAAAGGTTAAAGATAGATCTGGAAATAKAATTCAGTCTGATAAAGTAGTTGAGAGGAAATGTATTCTGAAGAAAAAGCTATAGCTAGCTCCTCAGTCACTATGACATTCCTTTTATATCTTCTTAGGGCTTCTGTTCTCTTCTGTGGTCTTCACAGAAAATCTCAGTGCCTAACTTAGACCTTAAGTAGAGCATTAAGGAGTCTCACTACAAAATAAATCATGTGTGAGTATATCTGAGATGATGAATCTGGAACTGGTCCTCAGCACCAAKACCCAGCTATGCAGGTGATTTAGAATTGACCAAAATCAAATACACCTCAGCATCTTTTCTCCAGTCTGCTCTCCTTCCACCTGCCTACTGGGCACATAGGCCAGAAATAAGGTGGGGATGTTCTCCCTCCAGTTACCCAGTTTGGCTGTGCTATGAAGTTATCCTGTGACTTAACATGGCCTGGATCCCTTAAAGCATGGTCCTCTACCTCTGAAGCCAGTAGGTAAAATTAATGACTTTCTTTAGTGCACAGTGAGAAAACCAGCAAGTTCCATAGAGTAGCTATGGATGTCTCCCTCTCTGCAACTGGAAGTGCTGTCAAATTTTCTTCTTAGTGTATGAATAATGCACAAAATTATTCTAAAAATGTATCTATAACTAACGTTAACAAGTTAGGCATTAATAAAGATCATGAAGTGAGTTCTTTGAAACAACCCACAGGCCAGAACACCAAAATATTTTTTGTATTTTATTGCAATGCCTATATGACAGAGGGCATTCAGCTTACATAAGAACTTGTGTTGCTGTTTCAAACCCAAAGGAAATAACCTTCCTACTACTGCTAATCAAAAAAACCCTTGATCATATGCAATTATAACATCCTGACCTTTTAAAACTCTATATTAAGTATTTGAGAGCATGTGATACTAGTGCGTGTTGTGGGGTATTTTTACCATTAACCTCATGCACTCACATGAATACAAATTCACTATCAGAAGCAACTCCAGGAAAATTAATACTTTTTTCCTCAATCTTTGGGCAAAGTAATGTCTTCCTTCATTAGACTTTTGGAATTAGTGTTTTATGATGTACACTGCTATTTAGAATTCATATATATATAAACATATGTGTATATATATATATATATATATACATAGATATTTATATCTCATTTACCACTGAATATGGATATACACATGCACATATATGCACAGGCACACATAGTCTCTTCATATGTTCAAGGAAGACATCTTCATCACAAAAACTTTATGTTGTACGTGCATTTCAGTGGCTTCAGCAAATACTCATTAACAGCACTGTGAGAGGTCACTGTGGTGCAACAGAAACACTCACAGCTCATACAGAAAGGAAATTTAGATGGACTTTTCAAAAATACATATCTCAGAGCAGCTTCTAAATTTAGAGTTAGTGATGTCTGTTTGTAAAAAATTGCATTGAGATGTTCGAAAAACAAATGACTGTCTTTTCCAGTATACATAGGCACATAAGAGTGAGATGAGGTAGTTCAGTCTCTGTGTCTTTGTCAGTGTATTTTTCAGTCTAGTGWAGTAATCCACAGTTATCAGCAATTTAAAGGAATTTATTTACCCGCCAGACAGAAATTCTACTGTTTACTTCTACTTGCAGCTGAGGTGCACACTGGTTATTTGGATTGATGGTTTTGTTTCTGCCCCAGAAGGACTAAAGCTGCTACATTAGTCTCTAGAATTGAGCTGAGTTCAGATTCCTAAAARAGCACAACATACCTGGAAAAAATGCTTTGTCCTCTATGTCTTTCTTGGTGGCAGTTGCAAAAGCACCCCTGATGTATAYCTCAAGGCAGTTTAAAAGAAAGAAAAATTTCTAAATCACCACAGCTGTTTTGAAAATTACTTTTGACAGAACATGGATTTTTTGGTGCCTAAACACTTTTGTAAAATCTGACTTCAGGTGGCTTCTKAAAAACACAGAGGTGAGAAATCAGTAGTTCTTGTGTTTCACGACCATGCTTGTAACATTTGTATCCTTTCAGTCTTGTATTTATTTAAGATGGAGAGARTTATGATAAAATAAAGTCAATAGAAAAAACCCATCTGAATTCTAATTACATTTGMAATGGAGTGGTCATGGAAAGGTGCCCTTCTAAATAAGTATGAATGTTGACTTTGAAGCAACTTTTTAAAATTCAGTATTGAAACAGAACAAATATTTTAAGTTTAAACCATCCTAGTTTTCCAAATTTCATGATTTATTGGTTAAATAAAGGTCAAAAAAAATAAAGTCATTGTCACAGCTGGGATGTTTCCTGTGCTTGGCATAAGCAATATAAAAAYGTCCATTTTAAAAATATGACTGGTGTTGAGTATATGGTTCAGGACTTTTGATTGTTCTTACATGCAGGTTACAGATCAGTTAAGAATGTGAGCTAGGTCACATTACTCCAGCATTTTTAAAATTCTTATTCTGAGCCTCACACAAGTCAGTTTTGTCAGTATGCTGACAACAATTTTTGGCCAGTTTCCAATTTGTGAAAATTATCTAGTTGATACAGTATCTCAAGATGTTCTATCAAAACTATTMGTGCTTTTGAAAGAGCAAGTGTCAAAAAATGACATTTAAGTAGTATATTTACATTCTGAGAGASATGCAGAAGAATAGGCATGGGAAAATAGCATTGTCTAAAAGCCTGGAAAATGYGATGCTATGCTTTTTCTAATATACTTTGTGACGTGGGACTATCTGCTTTCTTTGTCATAATATTTCTTCTACTAATAGGGAAAACAAATATTAACTAGGTTTAGTGGATCTAGTGCAAGGATATCTTTCCCAAGATTCTCTCAAACTTTTTCCTGTTTGTGTTTGAGGTGTGTTTATGAGACTTTTGTTCTTTGCTTATAATACTATATATTTTACCCTGTGGCTCTGTTTTCCTGTATGTCTGGGTAAGCAGGACAATTTTTCCTGGAGCCCTTTGCTTTAAATTTGCACCTTAGTTCAAAGTATAGGAGAAAAAAAGACTCYCAATGGCTTAGTCATAATTTTAAATACTTTTCCCTTTCTATTTAAGGTAGTGAGTGCACATACTTGCCCTCTATAAAACAAAAAAGCAAAAAAAKCCAAAAYAAAGGCAAAACACTCAAGCCACTCTGAACCAAAGGAAAAAAAGGTGTATGTTTTATTGTAATGAATACTCATTAGCAGTTACAGTGCTTTAGATGTGTTCCTGGAGTGCATCTTGCAGCTTAATTTAATCAGAAAGAAATTGCTTTGCACTCTCCAAGACAGTTGGCAGCATGAACCAAATTGTAGTACACAGGGACAATTAGAAAGTTCACTTCAGAAGTGTATATCTGATCCAAACATAATCTCCAATAAAGATATAACTGTTGAAACAACCACAGCAATATAAAATACGTTGATTTCTGTTTATTTCTCGCACACCATTTCAAGCGCAGTTATGTCTTCCAAAGCTAATATTAGCATTAAGAAATTTCAGAGAATTCATCATTTTGCCATGACAAATCTCAGTATTTCCAATCAGTTTTCTGCATAAACTTTAAAGGATAGTACTTGTAATTTGTCTCAATGTTATTTCCTTTTCTCCTTTACTTTTTGTCCTGCTGTTAGGCCTTCTGCTATAAACATGGACAAAGCTAGCTTTACCTTGTCATCTTATTTATTCTGCTAAAATAGTTGTCATCCAAGTCAAAAAGTTCTACTCTTGTTCCTCAWATGGAATACAACAGGCACAGTCTTTACTGTGTGCCTGATGGCTTACAGCAGAGAGAAACTTAAGACTTAATGAAAATAGATTGTCTGTGGAAACAGAGATTCACCCAACTGCTATACCTAAAAGAGCAGTGGTGGTGCATTTCTCGTTTCCAAACCCACTGATTTTTTGCTGCTTTAGCAAGCAGACGTTAATCACTTTGTCAAAAGCTTGCACAGAATGTAGCAAGACACACACACAAAAAAAAAGGAATTAGCCAAAAAGAATAGTTACACTTACTCTCAGTRGGACATTTGGCCATCTAGTGACAGATATGCAAGTTGGGAGTCAGAAGATGTCAGAAAATAAGGTCGTAGTATGAAGACCTGAATATGATAATATTAAGGGAGAAAACTAGAGGTATTCTTAAGGTAATGACAGTAGATTAGTGCTTATCACTAAAACATGAAGGAGTAAGTACCATTGTAATAATTCCTGGTATGTAAGAATCTCATGAATTGCCTAAAAATCACAGACACCACCAAATTATCTCACACAATGCTAGAAAATAGGTATAGCACTACTAGCAGTGTTCAGTCATTACAGCTAAAAGCCAGGGTTTTTTTATATAAATATTCTGTGTGTTCATGAGGATGGAACTTTTAGTGTGATGTATTATAATATGACTATACATTACTGGAAATTACTGGAATTGATGTCACTTCTGGTTTATTGAATTTATTGGATTATTCCCTGCATGGTTTTATTTTTTAATCTGTGTGTTTTCTTTTACTTCCAAAGAAATTAAATATGCTCATAGGCAATARAGATAATTGAATTTCTGTTCTGGACTCAATATAAGCTTTAAATGTTTAAGCATAATCCCCAAATAGCACAGATTGTTTAGCTGTCTCCTGAGTTAGACAGCTTGGTAAAACTGCTCATTTGGTTCTGGTGGGCAACACAGGTAAACAAATATAAGTACTTATATTCCAAAAGCATAGCAGATAATGAAATTATATAAATTCCTCTTAAAAAAACAGAAGAAAACCCAAACTCAACCCAAAATCTCTACTATTAATATTCACCAAAAAAAAATCATTCCGCTGAATTTAATTAGCTTTACTGAAAGATGGTAAAAAGTGTTGCTTAGTCAGCTGATTAGTTAATAAGAGAGAATTTACAATACCATGAGACGATTGTATTTTATGTCATTCACAATTTCCATAGTTGTCCCTGTGTAAAGCTTTTCCCAGAGAATAGGTGAAAGAAATTCATTATCATGGATCAGCCTGACAGCATCTGAGAAAGGAAGCTGTTGAATGTYGAAGCTGATAAAGAGATGGCCAAGGCAAATACCAAAGTAACAACCCAGAGTGAACGACACTCAAAAATTAATAAATCTAGAAAACTTGCAGAGAAAACAATTATAGAAATAGATCAAAATCATAGATCAAATAAGAGCACTTCTTACCCTTTCTACACATACAAATATTTGCAAAACCTTACTTTTAATGTATATATATCTTCAGCTGCTGCATATAAATGCATATAAAGGGTACYTCATGGAGTCCAAAAGGCTTTATATCTCTATCCATGTTTCTTGATGCCAACATTACATTCATCCTGGTTTAGTTATATATCAAAATTCCAGTAAATTAAAAATATTTCTCTAAAATCTATCAACTTTTCAAAGTGATTTTCAAATTTCATACTAAGCATTCCAGGTTTGACAGTATTTAAGAATGGATTTTCCAGTGCCCTATGTTCTGAAAGAAATCCAACAACAACAAAAAAAACCCACACCACCCCCCCACACCCTTAAAAGTTAATCTCAGGTCACCACATTGTTTTCATTCTTCAGCATATATCCAGGCTTTAAAATGTATCCAGCCATCCCTCACACTGTCTCAAATGGTTTGACTTGAGCTAAATGAAACTGTGCTAACGTAAAATCAAATTCCTGAAGGAACTTGCATCTCAACAAATGCCTATAGGAGAGTGGAAAGCACTGTCCAGCTACCCTAAATTCTAAGACAGAAGTTTCAAAAGTTTCAATAAGTATATTGTGTACCACACAAAAACTAGTTCATTTTGAGAAATAAAGATATCCTTCAGTTCAGAATTCCTCAATTTTCCCTTCTGAAAATATTCCATTTACCCATAGGAGCAGCTAAAATCAAATTATTTCTAGACAGATATAAGTGATGAAAAAATATATGGCAGTWGGTGTTATGCAAAAGCCTATGCAGATAAAAACTTGAACGGTTACATGTCAAATTATATTCACAGATACTTTATTTTCCAWCGGTCTATTGGCATCAAATGTCACRGTGAAAAGGTTTTTTTCAAAAAATRGGGTCYTTTACATGATGTAATAGTCATCTTAGAGACTTGTGAGAATATTTTTAAAACCACAGCAAGGCCTTACTCAAGGCAGCTTTCAAGGAAACTGTGAAAGTATATGAAAAATCAAACCCCAGTCAAATAAAACACACACTCAATGGTTTGAAARATGGAGAAGAATCTTACCAGGTTTAGGGGAAAGCTGACATATAACAGTTTGCGCGAATCCCTTTTAAACTTTGAAAAACAGTTTCTCTGTTTTCAGAATACAATAAATGTGAAAAAAAGGTAAAAAATTTAGCCTTTTTTTACAAGATTTCACAAAATGAGTACATGATTTAATGCCCCTAATTCATACTCCTAARTTACACTATTACTATGTGTAGGATACCCTATTGTATTTTTAAAAGATGATCTTACTAACATTTTCCTTTCTTTCTCAATTCTTCTCTTTGCCATAAAATTTTCTATACTTTTCATTTTCATGCATTAAAAATAATTCTTCATAGAAGAATAGACCTCTTCATAGAGTGGGTTGCTGAAACTTTGTGTATAAGATGCACATTTAGCAAAATATAGTAATTTTGTTCAGTTCTATCTTTGTCCRCAAAATATATTGGTCTCTCTTATTTTTATTTTTCATATAAATAATTCAATAAGTCAATAAAACACATTTGTGTTGTGGTGTTCTAGACATAAATGGTGGTATCTCCTAAGGCAAGCAATTCGAAAGAATTATTTTTAATACAATTTTAAATTGTGTTATTTTCTTAAAGTATTAATACATTGGTTTTCATTTTAGAATCAAAGAGCTGGGGAAAAAATGTATATAATAATCAGCAGTGAGCTAATAAATATCTATAGCCGGTTCTCCTACCCTCTTTTGAACTTTCACTAAAGAATAGGATATATCAATTAACAAACAARTGTGAAGATTACTTCTGTCTGTGGCTGGTGGCCCTCTTGGATGGATTTCATCTTGCAAAATGCAGATGTCCATGTCACAGAGCTAGTCACTTTAAATGATGCCCTTATGTGAAAGTAAGGAACACTTTTAGGTTTTAGGTCTTCTCATCCTAGAACAGACATCTGAAACTGAATGTCTGTCTTTTCAARGAGTCTATTTTCTCCATTACTTCTAAAGAAAGCTTTTCTGGGGTCCCACTCTTGAAGCTTGAAAAACCAAATGACAATTATGATCCATCAAAAACTCAACACACAGCAAGAGCACACAGAAAGTTTTTATCCCTTTAGCTAAGCTGCCTGGCAGAGAATTCAGTATATTTTTCTTATGGAAAGCTGTAACTTAATCTTATATTAATCATCTATTTTTCTAGGTAGTGGCTTGGGTGGTGGTTTTAGAGAAAAAAAGAGAAGCAACTGCTTCAACTTTCTGTGGTTCAAGAAATCACCAATTACAAAATTCCCAAAAGTGGGAAGCTGGCTTTCACTATTGAAGAAAAACAGCATGRTCCATTGGAAATGATCTTTTGAACTGCTCTTTGGGTTTCCAGAACTGCAAGCACTGGTACTGAACAGCACAGAAGAGGATGGCATCTTGGGATTTTTTCAATGTGAAAAAATCTGCTCATACCTTAAATTCAGTGTGTTCATTTTGTTCCTTTCTCATAGAAAAATGTGCATCTGAGAACAACAAAATTAAAATTAATTAATTAAAATGCAAAGAAAGAATTTAGTTGTTTCAGTTTTTTTGATGAATTGTAGTATTAATCTACTCAAGAGACGAAGAGGAAGAATCATCATTTGGATTCTGAGTTGCTTCTAGTGCTAACAGAACTTCTTTTTAGTCCAAACTTTTTTTTGCTTTGGGTGTCACAAATATAAACCATCTGGTATGCCAGCTGCCCATGTTTCTTTCTACATATACAGCAAGAGAGGGTGGAAACACTGCAGAATTTCAGATATTATCCTTTTTCTGTTTATCATCATCATCCTTATCATTACAATCTTTTTATCATTTTAGTATATGACTTTTGCTGTTTCTTGCCTCTTAGATCTCTTGATGTTTTGTATGGTAGAGTTTTGTTTTGCTTCCAGTGAGTGCTCTGTGTGATTTAAGGGAATCAGAAATCTGGAATATATATTATTACAGTTTTATTAGTTGCAATTTTATTTCACAAGTTAGCACAAATTTTATATTAAATTTATCTACCTGRTTGTTTTTAGAAAAGGTTAATTTCTCAATGCAAAACATTTTTAAATACAGTTGAAGAGTATATTAAGTTTAACCTGAGGTTGTGTTTTGTTTTCTGCATTTCATTTTACTTACAAATTTTTTACCAAAACTACTCAAAGGTGCATATTCTGCTTAAGTTCTTAGAGCTAGCACTCTCATTTAATTACATCCTAGGTCCAGTTTATCACCTTTCTCCCTGAGAAAAGAAAAAAGTTTAATTAAGAGTCAAAGGTTTGGTCATATCAGCAAGCTGTTCAGGCACAGCTTCACTCAGTTTAAAGAGAATCCTAGGATGCTGGTCCATCATTCTTAATAATTGTCCTGAATGTTATTCCAAGCTTCTTCCAGGCAATTCTRAAGAAACCAACTTTTCTATAGGTAACATAAAGTTATTATTTTCAACATATATTCTTGTTTACACATTAGGAAAAAAATATATCCAGAGACAGACTTATTTTTCTGTTAGAATCATCATTATGGAAAGAGATMGTCCTTGTCTTAAATGGGGTCTGTGAATTTGGAGAGGCAGCAAGGGCAAAAAATTTGAAGATTGATTTTGCAGGTAGTTACCCCATATTTGGGAACACAGTGTGGAAAAAGCTAAATGAGCAGCACACTAGTCCTTCCTTTGGGAGAGGTAATCAAGGSAACATTATACATCAAAAGCAAGCTACAAGATAATCTTCCTTATCAGTAAAAATCAGAGCAATTGTACGCACAAACCAAAATCTTCTAGGATTTTGCTTTGTGCTTGTATACTCCCAATGTTAGCTTTCTCTGCTTAGCAGGACAAGATATTTYAATTCTGAAGGATATTGGAAAAACAGTTGATCTAAAACACTTTGACATAGCTCATTGTAGATGCTATCAAGCAGTAGAAAAACTGATTTGAATTAATTTCAGAAAGGACTCTATAGAGGCAGAAGTATACATTGTGAAAGGTATGTACATATTTAATCACATAAATCAAAACTTAAATCAAAAAGTAAATAAAAAATAAATATTCTCAATTTCTTGGAGGGAGKATTTTTAATTAAATAAGAACAATAATTGGTAAAAAGTCATATAGCTTTTTGTGTTAGGTCTGGAAAAAAAAAAACCTGCATAAAACTCCAGAACACAAGTTAGCACCTAGCTATCTGTCAATGGTTAAAAAGATAGTATTTCATTCCATTCCTACAGTATAATCAGGGTGTCCATCCCTGTTGATTGTCTACTTTAAATTACATTAAAATTATGTCTGTTGTTATAATATTACCATGAATTAACCCCYCAAGTGCATTATTCAAATGTCCAGTATGAAAACTCTTCTGTTCTAACTACTTAATCTTTTATCCTGTCAATCTTTTTAATCTACTTAAAWAAATATGAGACAATTTTTTTTTCTCTTCTGGGACATAAGCAAGGTAATGTAGGAATTGCTACAGATAACCAAGCCCCTTACACCAAATATACTAAGTATCCAAGCCTTCAAATTAATATTCTATACAACAGCCACAATTTATTTTACTTTTATTTCTTCATAAACATCTAATATAATCATAATTCAGGAAGGCACTAAGCTCATTGAAGAAAAAAGACTAGAAAATAATACTTTTCACTCAAAATAACACAATAGTAATTCTTTTCTTTGGAACACCATTAGACATTATATTTTTTTATCAAATTGATTTAGTTTGTGCATCATTTTAGTTTAGGTTTAGGTTTTTCATCCAGAGGGTGCTTGAACACTGGAACGGGGTCCCCTGGAAAGRGGTCACAGCATCAACKTGGCAGATTTCAAGAAGCMTTTGGACAACARTCTGAAGCACATGGTGTGATTCTTGGRGTGTCCTGTGGAGGGCCAGGAGTTACATTTGATGATCCTGATGGTGCCCTTCCTAAATCAGCATATTCCATTCTATTACCTTGTCTTGCTTTAGATGTCAGATCCCACTGATGGCTTTACAAGAAATGCCAGAAATTGCACGAAATGATTCTACACTAGTCAGGATTAAAACCACAACTTCCAAGGAAGGAAAACACAGTCACCTATTCTGTTAGATAAAAGAGCTACCTCCAGTTGCCCCTTGAATCTGAAAGGTAACAGCTTGCCCAATTAGGCATCTAAATCTATCAGTTCTAGGAGACAGGGCCACTGCTGACATAGGAGCAGTCACATAATAACTTTTCTTTCTACAAGATAYTGACTCTGGTGAACACAGAAAATAAATTTCTGTGAATCATAAAGGTGCAAGYTATACTGATAATGTGTTCCCTAGATTCTCTCTAAGAAAGAAATTTTAGCTAACAGTATAGGGTAAGAAGAGATGGTTGACAAAAAAACTTACCTTGATTTTGCTTCCTCATCATRAGTCTTTAATTCTTCTACAAGCATCTTAGCACCAGCACCAATCTCTATTATGCCTTRCTCAAGGAACAGGAGGATTGGAGAGAACTGGGAATTTGGGAAAGTGATAACTGACAGATGAATCTCACAGCAAGTGATAGATAAAACATTCTGAAATGTTAACATGAAGAATAAATGTGTTATGCAAAGGAAGAAAAAGAAAAAAGCATCTTTTACAACACTTAACAAATAAAACTTTATAGATATGATGAGATACCATTTTGCAGTGACCATCTGTGGTCTTTCAGTTCAATTGTGCTGTAAAAATGAAGCAGTGAGATCTTGTTATAGCTACCTGCTCAAACACGTGYGTAACCTTGCTAGTGATGGAATGAAAATTACCAGAACTCTGCAAGAAAATAACTGTTTAATAAATATTATGTGGTTTTGCATAAAGTCCACCACAATCATGTACCTTTAATTACAACAACCAGAGCTTATCTTTTGGAGTTCAAACCCATGACAATATTTTTTCCCTCCAGTAAAAAAAAAGAGTCTGGTTAGATAAACTAGGCTCTTGCAAGAGATGAGTGAAGGGATGGATGCAGATGATGACAATGTTGGCAGGTTTCTAGCTTGCTCTATGACTCACTATTGAATATTGCTCACATGCTGTTGTTAACATAGGCATTTGGGACCAGCACTATAAGCTGATAGCTTGCTATACCAAGTGTACTAGGGAGATAATCAGCAGTGATAAAATGCCAGTGCTCCTGACTGTGTTAGAAAAGGTGCGTAGTCAGCTCAAGAATAATTTGTCATTTTATACTATATCTATAAGCTAACCTGCCTTGGGGGATCCTAAAATTTTATTTTTTTAATGAGAGTGGGTTTTTTCTTTAAAAATTAATGGCAGCACTTTTCACAATGGCTGCAGAACCCCTGAAGATAACAGTGAAAGTGCAGCTATGAGTYGGGAAAAAAAATTGAAAGCTTTGTTAAAATATGAATTTCTCCTCATTTATACTYACAGAGATTGCTAAAATTTGTTTTTCCAGCACTTCAATAAAAAGTTGTTTTTCATGAAATATCAGGCCTATGATATAATAGATTTCTATTTTCTTTAGATYTATGCCCAAAAGCTTTTAGATTCTCAAATCAATTTACTGCTAAAACGGGAAATTGTTTTATACCACCCTCACTCAAGAAAAAGAGGTTGAGCTTTTGTTCTGAGTTGGATAGAAGATTAGTCTTCAAGAATAGCTTAATGCAAAACTTGACAAAAATGCCAGACTTACAAATACTAAGACACTTAATAATTCTGAAGCAGCCACCACTGCTGTGATGTCATGTTGTTCCTTGTAGCCATTTACCACAGGCAAGGCTGAGAGTAGCATCTTTCCTGTTGTTTAACACCTGATCTTCCTAATGTAAAGTACTTCTTCCCATTACCTATAGTTTTAGCAAAGATTCMAGCATTTTTCTTGATTAAGCTGGAGAAAAAATGTTTGATTTAATTAGCTAATGATTCTGACAGARTATCTACTTCTCAGATCATTGGAAATACTTTACTTCAGTGCATTTGAATACTTATCTCTATTTAAAAAATAAAAAAATACTGTCTCCATGTCATGAGCTGTAAAATGCCAGAGTGCTTCATTATATGTTCCACAGAAAATGATGTGAGGATACAGTCACCCTGTGTAGAAGATATTTTTTTATATTTTATTTTGTCCACATTGGTCAGTGGCAAAAACCAAAGTTCAAAAAAATTTGCATAAAATGGCATAATTACACAACTTTGTTCACTAGTAACAACTTAAAATTACTTACATGTATTACTTAACTAATTTCAGTATTTCCTATCTTCCTGGAGCATGGCCTTGCAATCTCAAAARACTATATTCACTGTTTAGCATATTTTTAATTCTCTATATATTTTATCTTTTCATAMATAGATTGTTCTTTGAATTTAATGGAATTTTTCTCACTATTTTTCAAATTTGTTTTTTTTCCTTATCAAATTTAAATTAAAGCCTTCTAAGGTGTTTGCCAACAAAACTTGTACATATTGTGATTTAATTGATGAATTACTGTCTGAGTAGTGGAAAGATGAAAAGAACATGTTAGAGAATATTGTAGATTATCATCTCATTTAATCTTTGCTGTTGACTGCTTCTTGTGCAAGCAGCACCCAGTTATTTCAACATTATTCCATTGACAAGCACTGCTCTAGCAAAGATTTAAATTTCAAAGTGCTTGCCAAGTCTTCGAATTGCTGATTGTTTATTTTCTGCCCTGTTTATATTTGTGCTTCATCTTCCTTTGCAGTCACACACAGTCAAACATATTGATGTAAGGGAAGGCATCATAGCAGCCTTGATGGCATGTTTAATGGTATGGTTGATAGGTAAATATTACTGGGGTCTGCCTTCATCAGAACAGTGCTGTTTTAAAAACCTGTAAAGTTGTATAATTGATATGATCACAGTGGGAAAAATCAAGATTTTTTTTTCTATACTCCTCTGTCCACAGACCTTTATGGTCAAAAATTGAAAAGGTAGCCAMTAAAACATAATGCAGAAAACTGTTTCTGCTTGACTTTAACAGAAGGAAAATGAGTAAATAAAATGAAATAAAAGTCAGACTATTTTTTCTTTGTATATCTARAATGAATAAGACTTTTTCACATATTATTTCACATCTTAGGCCTTGAGTCAATCTGTTATTTATAAGTAGTGAGATACTAAGGAGAGAAATTGAGTTCACAGCTAAAAAATAATCATCAGAAAATCTTTTTGGTCATTGACACGTTCCCTCATAACTGCAGAAATCTACTTTATGGTAGAGGAAACCCTCCAGGTAGGGGGTAAAGCATTTACTTATTCTGGCTTCCTCACTTCATCAGCTGTTAGATCACTCATTTGACAGAATTGTCTCTCTGGAATAAAGACAGGTGCTTTATTAGCTTCACTAATAACCAAATTCTAATGATTCCCAGAAAGAAGGAGAATAGAGAGAAAAAAAACTATAGAATAAAAGAAAAACTATTTAAACCATGTCTTGAGGCAAATCAGGAAATGATTCAGTAAATGACTCAGCAAATCATCCTTACAAAAATAATGATTTTTCAATAGTTCAGTCCTTTGAATTAAATTCTACAAAGAAAAAAAAAGGGGGGGGGGGGGCTTCAAATAAAATGCATTCTTGTCAACAGCTTTTGCTGTCATTCCTGTTAGCTATGCCAAGTTAAAGTGGATTTTTGGTTTAAGGACTAAGAACCAATGCAAATGTTTAGAAACAGAAGTGGACAGGACAAAGGCCAGCAATGAAGCTGAAGACAAACAGCGACTATGATGTTTTGCAGCTGTTTTAAATCTAGATGGGAGCAAGGGACACCCTACCTTTGAAACAACTAATGCCTTGGATCTGAGATTAAGGAACTCAGCTTTCCATAACAGCGTGAATGAGAGGGATACTCCAGCTCCTCTGTTGGAAGCCCACGGTGTGACATAGCCCTGTGCTGATCCAGCATCCATCTGCTTTGCTTCACTGCTCTGCTCCCCCAGCTCCCCTCACTGCACTGACATCTGTCTGCTGCTCAGTGAGCTGGGTCAGAGCACAGAGCTCATCCAGCAAACAAGTGAGTTGTTCTATACCAGTTAGCTCCTCAACAAGATCACTGATGAGGGTCAGAAAATGTCAGTGCTGACACAGGGAKAGACAAGGAAGAGGGCAAAACCACTCCTTTGGGCAGATTTGATGAGGTTAGCTGCATCCTCCAGTTCCACTGATAAATTCTGTTTCTACATCAATCTTTAATGGAGCTTTTTGCTCTCTTTTTTTGTTTAGAATTCTCTACCCTAGCTAAACCATAAGGACACTATGGAAATTAACATGTTAGTTTAAGTATCCTGAAATTAGACAATGTTGTGGCTTTAGAGGTTTAGCATTTAAGACACAGCTTGCACAGTGATAAATTTGCCATCTTGTACTTAGCTGCAATGGTCCCATGTCACCCTGTTCCAATTCACCTGRTAAGTTAAATCACCCATTACACAATAAATCTTTAAAGCCATGTAAGGGACATGTGTGCACAAATCAAATTATTTATTAACAATATACCTCWGCAAAATGTCAGTAAGTACTGAGGACCTCCTGCACACCACTTTAAAAATAAGCTCCCCAGAGCACAACTCAAAGAAATTGATTGAGTGCACTAATGTATTCTCATGTATTTCTCTTGATGCTGAATTTATCTCATGCATGAAAGATTTTGCAGGGCAATACACAAGTTCTTTATTTTTTGTTCTCAAAGGTGTTAAGCTAAGAGTTTCCAAGTATACCTYAGCATGTGCAAAAAGCAGCTTTTTGCAAATACATCTGAAAAAAATGCCAGGGTAAGGAGTGAACTTTTGCCATTGTTCTATTATTTGCTTGAATGAGTGAGAACTATTGAGTTTATTAGCAAAAGAACATATTGCACCGTGACACACAGGTATACCTGAGGTGAAGACAAAAGTGAGGACTGTACATGGCTAATGAAAAGATATTTTTTCTCATTTCACTTTAATGCATCTTCCAGTCTAMTTTGCTATTTTGATCTGATCTTTATTCAAAGTGATTTCCCTGGATTTTCTCCATTTATTTCTGGATCCCTTGTTATTTTCTCCATTTAACCACTTCTATTTTCTTCAGTACTCATTTTCTATACTATCTTCTCGCTTGCATTTCATGACAAGGAAATTACAWATGTCTGGTTTCTAGTTAAGAAAAAATATTCCAGATTAAACTTTAATAAATACTTAACAACTGGGGAGCTTTATTTAGTAAAACCCAGGCTTTTAAGAGTGATARATCTTTACAGTAGGTGCTTCTATAATCTATGTTTATATAATTCTTAATATAGCTGGTAGCACACTACAGAAATGAGTAGGTATAGAGAATATATGTTAAAATTTCCCCAAACAATGCCTGCAAGCAGGCACTGAGGCAAGTATTAATTATGCAGCTCCTGAACTGTTCAGCTTTGCCAAATACTGTGACTGAATTTCACAAGGCAAGARATATGGTAAATGACATTGTGTCTGTCCTAATATAACAAATGTGATTTAATTTTCATGTAAAGCTATTCTGACAATTTCCTTATGTGATTTACATATGCATTTTATATTAAGCTCTTCCCCCTGAGGCGAATGTTGTGGATTGTATACTATAATTCTATTAGCAAGGGAAAACAAATATCATCAAACTTATCAGTCTCGTGCTTATATTAGAATGTTCCTTTAAGCATAACTTTTAAAGACTAGTTAATACTTTGTTTATATTATAAACTTTACAATGACATATTTTTTTAACTTTGCTACAATATAATTGCTTCTTCTTTTTCTGTCTTTTTTTTTCAGGCAAATAAAGTTGGGGTTTTTGCCTTTATGAAATTGAAAAAAAAAAAGAAAAAAACTTTTGGCTTTTTCATAAATAATTATACATTTTGAGGGTGGTGGGGTTCTTCTCAAGAGACAAACTGCTCCAATTTCCCACCCTCCATCACCCTGAATTATTTTTTCTTTTCTCATTCTAATTTGGCAAAATTTCTTCTCAAAATGTCAGTCAAACAACTAGTGAAAACCCCAAAGCTTAGATGCTTCTTCCATGTTCCTGTAGTATTGAGAAGCCTTTTTTAAAGGAAAKTAGAAACAGAAAACTCTAATTATTGTGGATCTGCTGCATACAGCTTCCTCCTGCAGAAACCAGGGAAGTATTTGCATAATCCTMCAAAGGAAGCAGAAGCCTGGGGTGATGCAGCTTCCTCCCTCCACAAGGGCTCCTGATCAGCAGTGAAAGTCTTGTGGTGTCCAAGTCTAGCTCAAGCATCTGGATTMCCTCATAATGTGTAATGAAATTCCAACTCCAGTTTTTCACATTTAAGATGTGTTTTTTAAACTCTTTTTGATTCTTAATAAATTAAAACCTGAGGCATTKATGCATTTCTATGACTCAAGTTCACTTTCCTTCCGATGTTTTCAGCATTTTACAACAGCATCTGTAACAATATTTCTAAAACATAGTATGTACATTTGGAGAAAGATAGATATGCTTCATAAATGTTTCATAAAATAAAAAAAAACCAATAAACCAATATTTTTATAACTAATTAGTTTTAAAAAGTGCACTTAAAAACACTGAACTTTTTCCAGATGAAATTCAGCAAGAACTCTTCATATTTTTCAAATACTTTACTAAAATCCTATTAAAGATGGAAGAAAATCAGCATGTCTTGGYTCCTTGGATATTTTGAAAATAGGAGTCAATACAATTTAAATAGAYGGAGTAGTTTTGGTTCTTTTTTTATTTTTAAATACCTGGTAGTATTGGTATTAGTATTTCTCCTAAGAAATATTTYGAAACATTTCTATCCAGTCCTTTGRTCCTCATTARAACCTTATTGTCATCAATGTAAATAGGAGCAGAGTGAACATTAAGAATCAAGCTATCAGTCTTTGTAATAGCTGCTACAGACCAAAAGGCCCATCCAAAAAGATCCTTTTATCATCAAGCTAAGACACAAGTATCARCTGAAAGCCACCTGAAACTGTGGCTCTTAAAAGAATCAAACTTTGAATAATTTYATTTCCTATAATTAATTAGGAAAATCACAGCTATTAAATGGATGAAATGAAGTTAATGCAGGTAGCTCAATAAAGATGAGGGTTCAGACAATAGTTTTTTTCCTGTATCTTTACCGAGGTCTACTATGCACAAAAATAGGCTCAAAGATCATCCTATATGTGTTAGGATTAAACCAGACTATGAAGTGGTGATCAGAATGTTTTTCTGGATTTTTTGAGCCCCTTATTGTCTTTAATAGGATTCCTGTTTAATGGCAAAAATTAAGAAATCAGAAACTTAATAACCAAAAGTGAGCAAATACAGAGGGATTATACATAGGATTGCCTGATTTGGCCTTTGGAATTTAAAAAATAACTTTATACAAACTTAAGCAATGATTATTCATAAACAATTTTGAATGCTTCCCTATGTAATTCTTCTATGAGAGTATCAGTGGGGTTTTGGACCTTAATTGTAATTTGTTTCTTGACACTAAATTTATCTTAGTACGTCCTACTGTTTGTTAATGATTCCAACTGCAAATACAAGCCTGTCATAAGAACATAAAACACTCTATTGTTAAAGTCTCTTTTAGTTTTTCTTTTTAAATGCCTTTCACTAATAATTAATCTTTCTGGTTTTGAAACACATTCATATTATTACTATGAATAATATACAACAAATTGGAAATTGAAATAATTTACATAAAGTCATAGAGAAAAAGAGCTAAAGCTTACTGGACCGTGACCAACTATGCTGTCCACCTTGCAGAGGGAATTCTTGCTGGATCATAGCAAACAATTTGAAAATGTACTTCTACCTATATATGGAGTGCAAATTGTTACACTTARGTCTACATAAACAGTTATATTTACTTAATTACACTTTACAGGAAAACTTAGGAAAAGTAATTTGAATACCTAAAGTCAAGCCAGCACATATGTGTTTATGAAATGTCCCAAACTACACTTAAGATAGGCAATTTGAAGCACCCGGTGGCTGAAAATACTTGAAGAGAAGGCTATTGCACTTGCAGCACTTATCTACAGCCATGATCTAAAGAGGAGTGGGTGTGAAGCTGTGAAGAAAAGCAATTCCATTCTCAGTAGGTTACCACAGTACGTTTTCAAAAGTTTCTAATTGAAGATATGCTTCATTTGCCTTAGCTATAAAAGAAGTCACATTTACTCATGATTATGTCTGTAAATGACCTCATAAAAAGTAGTCTTGAAAAAAAAAACCTAACCACAAAATCCATCCAAACAGAAGTAACATTTGGAATGCATTTTAATTATGTAAAATTMTACATTTATTTGATCTTATTATCAACCCAATATCAAAAGAGTTAAACTCCATTAAGCTCAATAATTCAAAACTATTTTGATTGCAGGTATATTATCATTATTAGCAATATGCTGCATCCTGAAATGAAAAGGACATATATTAAGCGTCTCAAAAACAATACATGAAAACAATGACAATATTGTGACTAATGTATTATTAATAGCCAGTATATATATTGGAGCCTTCAGAAAGTTATGATAAAAGTGTTTTATAAACTAGAAAAAATTTATCACAAAACATGCAAGAAAAACCAAGAATTGTGATATACAGTTTTTATTGATTGCYCTGACAATTAATTCGACTTGAATATTAGGACTTGAGGTCTTTTAATGCCATGGCCCAAGCATGCCTAGTATCATATTTAAGACTGTCAGCCATACMTAAGCACACAGAGTTTTTTATGGTTCATTGTGTTAAAGGTGCTTTAATTTGCAGAGTTTTAGCTTGGTTAGGGTTTGGTGGACATTGTTTTGTTGGATTGGGTTGATTTTTATTTTTCGGTGGGTGAAGCTTTTTAAATAGGTGGTAAAAAATAGGACTCAATACATTTTAAATAAAAACTAAATGTCCTAGGGAGGAAAAAAAAAAGGCAAGAAGATGTATTAAAATCTTACAAATAATTTGCATAATTTYGCTTCAAGGTAAGTATGGGAAAAGAAAAGGGAACTGGCAATTTATACAAGTTTTTTTTTCATTTTGCACACAAATAGAACATGTCTGGGAGATCCTTCCAGTCACACCTGTAATTTTGTCTAAATTTATATTTCTATCAGCCTTAACTAATCAGTTGAACTTTAGTTGTCAARGGTAAGCAATACTTTCTTCTAAGGTGTTCTTTGTTTATTTAAGGATAGATATGCAGAAATATATAGATGCTTCTTTTTATAAAATATGCATTTCTTTCTACTATTATAGAAGTCTGCATTGAGGCCAAGCAGATATGTGACATGAGCAAGAAGAGTTCTCTGTTATTTGCCCACTCAAGAGATGTGAGTGGGCAAGCGCTGCTGGTCAAAGACTTTGGTGAGAGAACTAGCTCACCTTTAAGGCTACAGCTTTGCCTTCTACATAGAATTTTCAGTCAATCCAGAGAGAATAAAGCACTGCAAAACCTACACAGAGGACTGGCTTGCTTCTAATTAAGGAACCAGGGCAACTGAGAATTTCATGATATTTCACTCATAATTTTTTTTTCAGATTTCATGTTGGGAAAAAATATCTTTGTTTCCTGACTTGAAACAGGAATAAATAATGAAATATTGTCAATTTGAATACTGATTCCCACCACATTCATTTATAATTTCTTTCAAGCTTCTAATTTCCAATTTCTCTATGGACAGCACTAAAATGTTGCTGTAGCGCTGTAAAAAAAGTTATCAGAGCTCAAATTTTGCTGACCACAAAGCAGTATGGCTCAGTGCTATGGCTCTGTCTTTCATGCCACTTTCCCCCATCTGCCCCAGGACTCCAAATGGATCACTGTTACCTACTGAACTTTGCTTCAGCAAATATGTACATATGAGCCAAATAAGTACCTCTCTACAACTGTATTTTAGAGGTCAATTTTCTCTGGCCTCAGAAAAAGAAGGAAAATACACACAAGTTACAGTATTTTCTCTGCTCCTGTTCAAATAAAAGTAAATATACTGTATATGATTTTGTATCAGGGCATTGTTCAACATACAATGTTTTTTCCTTCAGAGTTTAAATTTGTGTTGTTTCTTTCTGAGTTTTGAGCAATCTAGACATATTGAAAAATAAACCTTTTAAGAAGATACATAAGCAAATCCATAATTATCATAATTTAACCCCAACTGACAACAAACCATCACTCACTCACTCATCCACTCATCCAGTCACTCCCCTGCCCCTTCACAGGGATGAGGAGCAAAATCAGAAAAAGGTCAAACATATTGCTTGAGAGAAAGACAGAATAATAATTGGGGGGAAAAAAGCAAAATTACAACAACGATAATAAAATAACAATATTAACATCCTTGTAATGAAAAGGAGAGGGAGATTGAGGAACAAAACCCAGCAAATGATGCTCAACACAGTTGTTCACCACATGCTGGCTGATGCTCACTCTGRCCCCAAGCAGTGACTGGCCCATCACTGATGGCCGTCCCCATTCTATTCACTGAGCAGGTTGCTCTGTGGAATGGAATTTRCCTTTGGCCAGTTCAGGTCAGCTGTCCCAACCATGCTCCCTCCTGGCTTCTTATGCAGCTGTTTTCTGGGAGAACATAGGGAACTTAAAACTCCTTAATTTAGAGTAAGCACTACTTAGGATCAACTAACACATCAGTGTGATGTCAACATTATTCTCTTACAAAATTCAAAACACAGCACTGTATRTCTAGCAAGAAGAACATAAACTATATGCTGGCTGAAACTAGGTCAATACTGTTCTAATTTTGCCCATTTTATTGTTAGTTCTATTTTTTTCTTCTCCTGAGGAAATTTACCTTCTCTCTTCAACAATTACTTGAAAGTACTGTGTTAGTTTTGAACTCACATGTTTGAAGAAGAATCTATATGAACTAAATGGAATTTGTGTGTTTGTTATATGCAGTGTGGCCTTGTGTCACTAAATATAATTGGCATGATAAACTGTGCATYGCTTACCAGTTTTTGAACAGAGACCAAAAAAAAAATAGGTTGGGAAGCTCATTTTCTTCACTGGAAGTTTTAGTAAGATAGTCAGTTCTTGAAGTTTTTCTGTGCTTTTCCTTATTTATTTAATTAGGGGCACCCAACAGGCCAACATATGCAATTTAATGGTGCAATTTGCAGAAGTTACAAAAAGCAGAAACCCTGCTGAAAATTTAAAGAGGGAGTGTACCTATTTTCTGCTTCTATTACTTGATATAATGGCTTCCCAGATGATGCAGAATGGCAAGCAAGCAAAATGCTGATGATGCATGACTRACACCAACTGCTTGTGAATTGAAAGCAGATGTGGACAGTGGGAGGCTGACCAWTTCTGATACAAGTTACAATATAAGTAGCTGGGAAAAAAACTATAACAAAGTCTACCAGTGGTGTTCAAGAATATATGTCAGAGTTGAAATATCTCCTTTTAAGAAGGCAGAAAAAATGACAGCTACCACAATAGTAAAAATGAAGCTGTATCAAACACAGAGTGCAATGAAATATACAATATAAATATAATGGAAATAGACAAAGCACAATGTCATTGCTGTGATCATGTATGTTGCCATGTATATATCAAGTTTATTTTGATTTTCAGCTTTACAATAAAAACACCAATAGTGTTCAAACCTAAATACCTTGCAATGTTAAGTACCCTTGTCATTGCACTGGTATAAATCCACTGTTTTGTACAGAAAAAATCTTTTTTAACAAAGGAGCACACGCTGCACACACARTTTGCTTTTAACTAGACTCTTGATTGCACTTAATGTGCTCTGGAAAAAGGGAAAACAACCAAATTTGACTCTACTAGCACAAATTCCTGAATCAGTACACTACTCATTACCTATATTTTCATTACAAGTTTCTTCATTTTCAACTACTCCTTATTACAGTACTCTCAATATTTGCAGTTTCTTACCCTCTCAGGCACACTGCATTTCTCTCTTACTGACTCTTTCACAAATCAACATTATTTATGGATCCTTGGGGTTTTATCGTACCAAAACTTTCTCTAAAAGGAAGATACTCTAAGGGATATTCATAGCTTTTATCTTCCCAGTTCTTTTTGGTATCTAAATAAAATAACCTCTTCTCCATCCCCATTTTAGTAAATTTCTTTATTAAAGATCAACTCTAAATACCTTTAATTAATGTCAAAGCTCTCTTAGTGTTTTCAGGTTGTACCAGATCCAAGTTTGTATTCAGTGTACTGCAGTGAAGGTTATTAGTCATCTGAGACTATTTTACTAGAGCCATGTTAAATCACTTTATTCAAACTGTGACAGCATTTAACTTTCTCTGCTAACATTATTTTTCCAGCTCTCAACAAGTTTTTGGATATACTTCTAAGAGTTGCCTATTTTTTTTCCTGCTCACTTCAGATTAAATTTCCATTTGGCTTGGGTATTTTGGCAGCTTTCAAAGAGTGAGACTATCCATCCTGGTTTGATCCTCATTCCAACTCCATGGGTTTTTTTCTTTTTTCCTGTGAAATTTATGTCTTTTTCTGGAATATGGAACTTTTCTTCCTTTCCTAATACTGCAGTTAAAAATTTATATGACATTTTTGCATCAGCAGATTCACATTTCAATAAATTACTTATAAACTCTTGAAATCAATCTTGCCCTATCACTGTTATTCATTGGGATCTTTGCCAGGGGCTTCAGTGAAGAAATGGTATCAATATCATTCACAAGTTTTRAGTATTACTTAAAAGCAGCAACCCTTTTGTACAGGGGAGGAYAAATCTATTTTCAAAGTTAAGAAAAAGACTAGAMAGAAAARGCATAAGAAGTTCTTGAAATATGCAAGGACAGAAGGAGATTATTGRCTTTTAGAATTAAAGAACTTGGTAGAAATGCAGCTGTTTTCAGTTTTTCTGATTGTATGTTTAGATTATCAATGGAGGATCAGACAACAGTTCTGGTTACTTTATCCTAAGGTTTTAGAACCAGTGTGTATCATTTTTGCTCTCTCAGTCTGCATGAATAATCTACAAATTACCTTACTTCTTTTTCTTTCTGATTTCGTTCCTCAAGTTTGAGAGAACTAGTCAATGAATTGATCTACTCAGAAAACTTAGAATAAATAAAATGTTCTCTCTGCACCTGGAGAAGGAGCAGATGCTGTCAGGAGTGGTTTAGGAGTTCAACAGACTGCTTCTGTCTGCATAGCCAGTGACTTTTGCTAGTTCACTAGTCTGGTTTCCTTAAAGTATTGGCAGCAAACATGTTCTACTTCATACTTTTATCTTTTAAATTAAATTGYATACACTCTAATGAGTTTAGGCCTAACTGTCACAGTAATATTATCTCAAACTAAAGGCTTTAATGTGTGAAATAATTACAACTGGTAATTTAAATAAACAGCTCTGCATCTGTTTTGTTACATCATTGCATTTTTTTTTAAAGTCACATTTGGTAGTTTTTTTCAGTTTCCTTAAGAATATTTTTTTCAGATAATGAGCTATGTGTGACACAGTGTCTCTTTCTCTGTTAATCAAGTTCCTGATTTGTCTTCTACATAAAGTATTGCTTGTCAGCGATGGAAGGGTAGGCTACCCTTGCCTTCTGGAACACAGGAGGGATGAATGACAGGATGAGCAGTCAACTCTCTCTTCTTCCCCAGAACAGGTAGGACTATTTAATCTCACAAAATACATTGCTTCACATTTCTTTGTTTTATCTTTTTTTTTGCTTCTTTTCAAAGTTTGCCTTTCTTTATCCTACAGAGTGCAGGATGAACTTTCTAATTTTTATTCACTACCATGATAGTTCAGATACATGAGCCAACACATCTGCCTAGTGCTCTGTATTGTAAGTCAAAGTTTTGTACCATACTCCTTTTCTCCAAGTAGACATGATCTGAATCTTTACAACACCTCATAGAAGGTACTTAGATATCTAATCCTCATTAGTTTCACTAAGATTTATGGTTTTTGGCCTCACCTGAATGCAAACATTTCCAATCCCTGATCCTGCAGCAGCAAGGTTAAGGAGTTCTTCATCAGTGAACTAACTGAGGGTAGAACTTGATACAAATTATTACCATAATTAATTATTAGGAAACATTATTTTAGGCTTACCATAATATACTTATGCAAAGTGTCAGAAAATGGAAACTTTGCAGCTAGTCTTCTTAATTCCAAAATTCAAAGTAAAAAATTTTAAGCAATTTTCCCTGAGTTATTGTATATTATGGATARAATAATTGCTTTTGTTAATTCAGAATAATTAGCAATCCTAATTTTTGCTCATGTTGTGAAAACAAGTTAATTAAAATYTTGTCTAAATAAGGGGAAGAATTATTCAGTACAGAAGTGCTTATCACTTGTGAAATAAGATCTTTCATTTGAAAAGTTCTTCAGAACTCAGTTAAGCTATAAATTGCATCAAGCTTGGGGCTATTTTTCTGCTTTTTTATCTAATTGTGCTTTATCTTTCAACAAACTGCTTCTCAATACCTTTTTTTGTACTGAAGAAAGCCCTCCAGAAATCAAAGCTGCTTATCTCCATCACTCTGGCTTATTTACTTATCTTCATCTTACAGAAATGTGTGACAGGCTTCCTGTCCCATTGGTGCCTCTGTGAATGACAACTGGATGTTTATATTTCCAGTCCATAACTGATGGATTAAATGCATCTGAAACTTCTGTCTCTGGTATTTGAGGTGTGTCCATTAATACATGTGTGACCATGTTAACTCATATAAATGTTAATTACAGACACTATCCCTTTATAGTCATAAGTATTGATCACTCATCAGCTTGGTTTCCTACAATCTTTCTAGTCTTCCAGTTCGAATGCTATAAAATGTCCTAAATATGCATTTTTATATTTACAGTCCATGTAATGAAGTCAATCTCTTTCATGCAAAGTTACTCCTTTATAGATTCTGCTTGACATACCATTTCAAGAACYAAGTTATAACCATGAATATACATATTGCTGATTTAAAACTGGATGATGCATGTGGTCAGCTGGACTTTGCTCTGCAACCTGGTGTGTAACACCCAACATTGAAGTAGCCACCTTCTGTATTGCAGTGAGGTTTTGTGGAAATTAATATACTACAAGATGATTTTTAAACTCAATCCTATGCAGTGGTCTATGATATATCTATTTAAATTTSAATTTCCAATATAATAGAAGTTCCTATTGTTGCTTTGCTTTTAGAGATGAAACTATGGTCYTACAAAGACAACTGAATTTCAGTTTTTAGGAGAGGCTTGCTTTCACACTGTTTTCTGTTTTACAGTCTGAACAGAAGAATGTAAGGTAGCATGAAACCACACAGTCACAAAATGGTTTGGGTTGGACAGGGCCTTAAAGAACATCTGGTTCCAACCTTTCCCCTGCCATGGGAAGCCATTCCAGCCACTGGATCAGATAGCTCAGGTCCTCATCCAACCTGGCCTTGAATTGTCATGGCTGCTACTACTTTTATAGGAAGATTTCATGTCCCAAATATTACTGATGAGAAGATAATAAAAAAAGGAAAAGTTCAAAAACCCAAATACTTAATAGTGTTTTTTTAATGCCAGGTGTAATCATGTTAGTTGAATAACATTGCATCCMACAATTCAGGGAGATCCTTTTTAATAAACCCCATAAATAATATAAGAATGAATACTGCAGTTGTAAAGAAGAAAGGATTTCTGACTAGTGTAGATCCTGCAGGTGGCATGTGGGAGTATACAGTCCATTACAAAGTGTCTTAAAAATACATTAATTAGTAAGAAATGTCTACAGCAAGACTTGTATATTTTATGGGTTTTTTTCTGAATTTTACTGCTAAGGTWGCTGAACTGAGGTCACTTGAAAATTTTTTAAGCCAAGTATATTAAATTGACACAAAAGAAAACTATATATATAAAGATTTGCACTTAGTATACTAATATTGTCTCAGAGACCTGAATGAAATAACACTCTGAGGAACAGCTTATAAAAAAAAATTGATCTTTCTTTTCATTTTCCTCTGCCCCCCTCTCCCACACCCCATATATTATTGCCTAAAAAAAAAAAAATTGAAAATACATGTGTATGAAGGAACCATTTGATCTATTGTTGGCTAAAGATGGACTATGAATAATTTAAATTGTATGGGAAAACATTTTTGGTTTCTATTTTCTGCTTGTAAAGAGCTGCAGTTCCACTGCCATGAGTCCATAGGTAATTCTCAATTAATCATTTCACAGTCTTAAATTAATTTTAAATGAGAGCAGATGGAATGTGTTAGARTCCTTGGGAAGTCATGAAATGTGCTGTTTTTTTCAGTTTCTGTGATGCTTGAGAGGTTTGGCTGCGTCTGGTTTTGTGTGTCATTATGGCAGATTTTTTTTTGAGGGGGTGGGTTGTTTGGGTGTAGTTGCTGTTGACATGTATAACACCACTAATAATCCCATAATTTACATGACAGCTCCTAGACTAGTAATATTTTGAAAAAATAKCTTTCCTGATTAATTTTGCCTGAATCTTTACGGCAACAATTCAAGGATATCTGGTAATGTTCTAGAAGACTCAGTGTGAACATGGGGAGGCTTAGGTAGATTGGTAAACACTGCACAAGTTCCTGCAATTCATTTATGCTAATAATGGACAGAAAATCTTTTATATTCTTTCCTTTAAAGTTTTGAAGTTGGGAGTCTTTTGGYGGCTTTTGTGTGTTAAAAACAATCAAGAAAGATTTGCTGCTTTCTCTACTCTTTAAAAATCCTCATGAATATGAAAAATGATTGTAAAATATTCCTAGATTAAGATTGATTCAGTATGTGAACTTATATAAATCTGAATATATAATTACTTTAAAAGGAAAAAATTATACTGCACTTCAAGATATCAATTTGGATTATTAAAAGCAACAAGATGTGCAATAGTATTCATAATATTTTATTTATTTTTTTTTTTCTTTTAATGATGGGTATTTTGTACAATTTCATGTGTTGGAATGAGTGGACCAAGTAGAACAGTAACTCTAGCATCCCTTAGTTTCACATTCCTTAATTTAAAATCCCATTGTCATTCTTTTTAAGGTCAAACTAGGAATATATAAACATAACATTAAACATCAGAAATGTTCTGACTCTCATACACAGTTTGCAGGAGATTACTGATTAATAGGAACAAATTGATATGAAGTAGCTGTTGATTTAGGAAGAAAAAAATAAGCACTCTTATTGCATATTGAAAATGAACCGAACCACAAAGCAAACAAACAAACAAAAAAACCCCAAAAACATTTTGAATGTTATAGATACTGAAAATTCAAATTCTTGATATCTAACTCACTTGGTGCTGATAAGATCTAAAGCCTATTCATAATTATTTTTAATGTTGTAGTAGCTAGGACTTTTATTGCACTAAAAGCAAAGGTGATGTATCATTTTAATAACAGCAAAGATTTTTATTTACCCCTTAGCTTAAGTAGGAAATAGCTGTGAAATTGACATTAAACTGAGATTTCAAGTTTTCTCATGTTGTTTTAGAAAGAGAAAAAAATACTTTTGATGTTTTTCTGTCAGAAATAATAAAAGAAAAAGTGAAAAGTTCAAAATTACAAGTATTGCATAGGTAGGTATGGCACCGGAACGTGAGGTACAGATTGCCTGGGTTTGTAAACTGGAAGGAAGTGCCGCTGGAAGTTTCCTACTGAGTTTGTTTAATTTCTTTCCTCTAAACAAGGTTCTATATACCTTCCTCATAGGGAAATGGCCTAAATTTTGTCCAAATTGTTGATAAAGTAATGACAGGTCCATTACAGTGTTCAAATAGTTCCTCTGTTAGCTTTCTTTATTTCTTTTCCCCCAAAAGGATCATAAATGAATTTTTCTGCAGATTATATTTCTTGTTCTATGGATGTAAAGAATAATTATTTCTATGTCCATTGCATCAGTTTATTATATATTTGGTTATTATGTTTCTCCTTGAACTGTGTAATAACTTGCACTGTGTTCCTGTAAAAAAAGTAAATTCATTATTTATTTGAACATACTATATCTATTTTAATGACTTTTCCAATGCTTTAAATAGTCCAGACAAAATTACAAAACAATTCTGTTAGTGATACTTKTCACTGAAGAATCTTAAAAAAAATAAAAAATTTAGCTTTGCTGCCAGTGTTGTCATAAACACAGGTTTAAAATTGTGGTCATCTTCAGAAAAAAACCTGACTCCTGACCCTACACATATGTATGTGCTTAATCTGATGTAACAGAATTAAGMTTTTTTGATCCATCAGAGAAAATAGAATTTCACCAAAGTAGGAACTGGCCTGATAAAAGTCCTTTTGCCTGAAAATTTTTTATTATTCAATAAACATACAAAACTATCAAAATCAATAACCATCATCATTAAGAGACTATATCACTCATCCTTCAAAAATATAATGTCCTTTAGTAGAACACAGCGTGTTGAGGCTTGCTTTATTCCCAGTTCTGCCCTCTGTATTTTACTTTTCCCCTAACTCATTTATTCCACACCACTTACCAGACTCTCATGCTTCTCAAGTGTTTTGTCTGTGTTTCCACTTTGATTCTGCTTTAGCCTAAGTGAGTGTGAAGGTCAGGATTGGGGAACTGATGCCAGCAGATTTTAGGYGTAGTAGGTCCTTTAGACTCACTCTGGTCTGGTCATGTGGACTGACTGCCCACCTTTTGTTGGAATATTTTACCTGTGTTCCTGGAGCACGTCTTATTCAGCTACACACCCAAAGACACATATGCAAACACATATATATTTAGACAGATGGATAGATAGATATAAGCTAGAGGTTCTGTTAAATAGCCTTTATGCTCATCTCTTTTCTTTACGAAGATGGCTGCCTTTCTCCATTTTTTGATTCCTTTTGGTATTTTATGCTTTACTTTTTGTTCTTTTAGCAACTGTTGAATATGTTTTTTCTATCTGTATGTTTATATAACCTAAAAGACATTTAATCTTCTGGGTGTACAAGAGTTACAAGAGTGACAAGAAAATGTCAATCTCCTAGTTATTTATATTGGCTAGGGTAGAAAAACATGGGCTTTTTTCCCTGAAGTAAAAATTGAATGTTTCTGAAAAGTCTTCCATCAAACACTTTCCACTCCATTAATAATAGCAAAAATTCAAAACTAGGTAAATCTAACTAATTAGGCCTTGGAGTAAAGTGAAGAAATACAGCCACTATGAAGTTCTTACTGCATTTCATAACTCTGTCAGCATTGGAAGGCTATTATAATAGCTTTGCTTACAGATAGGTCACACATGTGCCAGCAGTCCTGGTATCAGCAACACAGCCCCCTCTGAAAAGGGTAAATTTGACCTCAGGAGGAATGTGTAATTGCACAACTAACAATTGAATYTGAATGCACAAGAGGTCCAGGGAGGAAAAACCCTGAGAAATATTTGCATTCAAAAAGACTTCAGAGGGTTCACTGGATCCTGAAAAGGTATAAGCAGAAAATTCCATCTCACAACAACGTTTCCTCAGGAGTACTTTGAGAAAAAAAAGTTGCATCTGCCAAGCTTGCTTGTCCAGTAACACTTACCTTGTGATTGTGTTAATATCAAGTATATAACAATTATGACTGGTTGGATTTTCTCTTAATATAGCAATATAAAGATTTCACTGAAATCATTTTTCTATTCTGCTATGAGGAAAACAATTGTTTTATTTTTATTTTTTATCAATAAGAACTGCTTTGAGGCTTTAGTTTTCAGTATTCCAATCTTAAAAAGAAACTTAATTTTTGGTAGCATTCATGGCCATGTCTTGTTCTGTGGAATTTTCAGTTATTGCCTTTGCAGGTTGACCGCTTTTATGAGAATTTCTCTGCAGCAGTAGCATGCTGTCAAGTGCTTAAAATCTGTCACTGTGTTCTTGATTCAGCTGTTTAATCTGTGYGAGCTAAATTCTGCTTCAAAATTTGCAAGTGTGAAAGCATTCAAAAAAATGTCTGCAAAAGTCTGCATGAGTGAAAAATGTAACCTCATCTATCTTAGATGTGCAATGCTGTGATCAAAACCTTAATCAAGACAGAGTCCCAGTCAAAGCAGACAGAACATGACTGGTTGTATCTTTGTGGTCTTTGTGATACCTATTTCTTCATTTTAGCTAGAGAAGACATTGAAATTCTTCTTAGAAAGAAATTTGGCTTTTAGATGCCCCTGTATTTATTCATTATATATTTATTTYTTATATAGTTATTTGTCTATATATATTATATATATARATGATTACTTGTTGGAATCAAGAGCATAAATATTCACAGAATTGGCAAAAATTATACCAATTTGAAGGAGTCTAAAAAAGAAAATTTCCAGAATCATAAATGGTTTATTCATGTTGTAATTCACTAAAATATTGTAGAATACCTAGAAAAATCAGTAAATCAGTATATTTCCACACTACTGGTATTGATTATCTTTTTAGCTATTTTTACCACAATAATTCCTTGAGGGTATGATTATCTCTTATTTAAAATCAATAATTTAGTTCACATTTTTACACCTTCTGATTCATAGGGAATTTATTTTATACTTTTCAATTCATATTGTAAARGGAATATTTTGCTACTGATTTCTGTCTTCTGAGTATTTTCAAGTATGCTATTACCTGCTTTTCATTTTTTGCCATAAAAACTTAATTTTTGCAATTTCAGAAAGGAAAGAATTATCAATAATTGTTAAAAAAAAAAGAATCTGGTTTGGACATTACTCGTGGTTTAATTCCTGAATACCTTTTGTGATAAGGTTTCTACTTTTTATTGGTAAAAAGGTTAGGCTGACTACTTCAACAGACYTGAATTTTACACAGCTGTTGTGCTTCAATTCTGTGTACCAGACGTTAATTTTTTGGTTTGAGTGCAGCTGTCATGCTTTATAATTCTAATCTCTGTAAAATACTTTATGCTTCTGAATTTGTGAACATATATATATACACATATATATGTATTTAATTTTATTTTTTTTTTTTAGCTGTCATGTACTTAACCAATGGCTCTACTCATATTTCTTAAAAGGTTTCTGGAAAGATTTTCAGTAACAAACTGTTTTTTCCATTATTGCCCATCTCCAAAGTCAGAATACTGGTCTGACACCCTCAGGAAATTTTCTGATAGCACCTAACTGTGTGGTGGAGTCAACATGCTGGATTGAAGGGATGCCATCCATGGAGACCTTGACAGGCATAAAAGCTGGGCCTGTGTGAAGCTCACAATGTTTAACAAAGCAAAGTACAAGGTCCTACACTTGAGTCATGGCAATCCCAGACACACCTACAGGCTGGACAGAGAAGTGACTGAGAGACACCCTGCAGAGAAGGACTTGGGGATGATGGCTAAAGAAAAACTCAACATGAGCTGGCAGTGTGTGCTCACAGCCCAGAAAGTCAGTGGTGTCCTGGGCTGCATCAAAAGGAGTGTGGCCAGTGTGTCAAGGCAGATGATTCTCCCCTCTATTCTGAGATCCCACTGTGTACAGTTCTGATGTCCCCAGCCTAAGGACATGGAACTGTTCTGGAGCAAGTCCAAGAGGCCACAAAGTTGACAAGAGGACTGGAGAACCTCCCCTACAAASAGAGTCTGAAAAAGCTGGGGCTSTTCAGTCTGGAGAAGGTTMTGTCCAGATCTCATGGCAACCTTCCAGTATCTGAAGGGGGTTCTACTGGAAAGARAGAGAGAGGCTCTAGTTCAGGAACTATACAGATAGTAGAATGGGCTGAAAAGGGAAATTTAGCAGATAGTAGGAAGAAATTTTTCACTTTGAAGATGGTAAGACACTGGAATAGGTTGCCAGGCAAGTTGTGGATGCCCCAACCCTGGCAATGTTCAAAGCTGAGTTGAACAAAAACCTCAAGCAACCTGGTCCCTGCCCATGTCAGGTGCGGTTGAGACTAGATATTTTTTAGCTTACATTCTAATCCCTGAACATTTTATGACTCTATTCTTTTTTTACTTTACCAAATCTGTCTCTTTATATCAAATTTTATTTTCGTGRTATAATTTCCCATTCAATTTTATGATAGAAGCAATGATGCATTTAGGCAAGTGWAAGGTAAAACTTTATTGTCTGCGAAGAGTTTCCGCTATAGTCAAGTCTTCAATGTACTGTTGTTCTTGAGATTCTGTAGGGGTTTTTTTTGTTTGGTTGGGTCTTTTTGTAACTTCAGGAGTTAAACATATAGGCTATGAAAGAAACCTAGTGAGACATTACAAATCACAGTCATGTTATGACAAAGGACTACTCAAGGTTATTTTGTATTTTGCTCACAAAAATGAGGATGACAATAATATCTATTCCTATATGGACAATGTCTGATTCATGCACG
Source organism: Sporophila hypoxantha (assembly GCA_002167245.1). Taxonomy (NCBI): domain Eukaryota; kingdom Metazoa; phylum Chordata; class Aves; order Passeriformes; family Thraupidae; genus Sporophila; species Sporophila hypoxantha. Next base: position 4,033,420 of record NDFG01000319.1, on the reverse strand, counting down.
ATTCCCTGAAAATAATTTCTAATAAAGATTATTATGCCATATAAACCTCCTTTTACATGTTCCAAACCTGTTTCTATTCATCTGGCTGGTCAACATTCTCTGCCATACCATCTGGGAACTTGTCATTTCAGATCATGATTTGTTTTCTAAATGTTGCATACAGAAGTCGCAAATAGCATTGCACAATACCTTTAATTATTGGTAACACATTCTAGTCCTCTAAAATAGACATTAAGTTAGTGATTCACAGTTCATGGTGTTGTGTTGTTGTTTCTTCTAATTGTTTCTCTCTCTATATTATTATTATGTGTGTTACAGAAATGAGTTTGTGACAATTCAGTCATTACTTACTGACACTCTACATGMCCGTATCAAGCTCTTTTTTAAGAGTATATCTGTGCATTTTTATACTTCAAAAAWAYWTATTTCTTTAAMATCATGTCTTAAACATGAAAGACTGAACTGAACCTTAAAATACTATTTTTTACATTCCATAAAAGCCTTTTCAGAATAAACTTTATAACCAACATTACTCATAATTGGTGAGAAAACAGAAACWATTTTTAAGTTTTTAGATGTATTATCAGCAGTAAAACTGCAAGTCTTAGGCTTCATTTTTTCTTAATGTTTATTTGATATGTGACATGATTGATAATGAAATGTCACAAAGAAAGATGTTTCCCTGATTTGGACAATTAAAAAGTTTAAAGTATATGAAGCCATTATCAATTAATGGTGTATCAATGGTGTATCACTTCTTAGAATTCTATCCTTTGTGCATTTTTTCCCTGTCTTTTCAACAGTTTTGGAAGATTGGAGAGCTTTGAGCCAGCAATGCTGRGGAAGTGGAACTTTCCTCTTTATCTTGCTAACATAAAACAAATGTATCAGCATGTATTTAAAAAATGTATATGGCAGACTGAAAACTGATGAAACTATGCAATGTAGAGTTCATACATGTAATACTTACTTTTTTGACAGATCACATTGCTTTTTGATGGCCAAAAATAATGCTGTGGAGAGTCTGATTGGTAAGGTTTGCAGGAAATAGTTTTTGCAGAAGCTGTGAAAAATGGAAACACAAATGTGAGTTCTCATAAYATACATCAGCTACCAAAATTAGAGTGGATACATTATTCAGTACTGAAAATGTGATCCTGTTTTGCTTTGCTTTGGTTTTTCAGTTTAGCTACTTGTGGAAAGTTTAACATGTTGACTGACTTAGAATGGAAAAGAAACTGTGTATCTAAGACTGGCAAAACTAAAATMGTGCTTCAGTATCATATACTAGTGATGAATTCTGAGAAAAGCAAATCTGCTTTGCCAGCAGCAAAATTAAAATCACCTGGTTGCCTTGCTTAGATCCCCCAAGTGACTTTGAATCTCAGCTTGGGGCTGGATACACTCCTAACATCTATGGTACAACAAGTGATTAGATTTTTCCTGTGGTTTTGGTGTCTGTAATGATGCCCTACCCTGCAGGGTTCCTGGTGTTCAGTGWGGTTGGACATAATGCTTTGCCTTTATTTCTGCAAATACAGTAAAAAAGGTCACTCTTCTTTACTTACTCAACGCTTTTGTGAGATCATAAAATATAACATGCTTTCAGTTTCTTATATTTCTGTAAAATTTGATCAAAATTCACCATGTTAAAAATTTATTAGAAGAAATAAAYTATAAGCTTATTTTCTTCTAAAAACACCTGAAAGRAKATGCAGCAACAAATGAAAAGGAACRAGGTGCAGGAGGAAAGSGAAAATTTTATTGCAAGCATGTAGCATAATTAGGAAACATGGATGAATTAGTTAAGAAAAATGCTAAAATATAAAGAAAATTTTTCCATAAAATATAAAGAATATTTTTCTTTATATAAGAGGATAATTTCATTATCCTCTTTTAGTTGCTCTTTTCTGGACATCTTCTGGTCTTCAACTCACAAAAATGAATATGCCTAGCAATAAATTATCACCTTGTATTTGGATGCAACACAGTATWATAAATGTAGCCTTATTTTGCAATAATATAGTAAAAAATATCTCCTGATGTTCAAGAAAAGGCTTATTTTTTATTCATGGAGTAGCTGGTCAGTACACAATGATTACGCCACAAAATATTTTCATCATTTTTAAAAACTGCCTGGCAGAGAAAAAAAACCAAAAAACCCCCAAAGTAAAACAATAACAACAACAAAACAACCACAACAACAACAAAACAAACAAAAAAAAAGAGGTAAACAAAACAAAAACCAGGAAAAAATTTGAAAAACTCCACAAATAATGGAAGTGTGCACCTTTTCCCAGGAAAGTCTATGTGTCAAGCATGTAGTACTATTCTTTGTTGTAGCTCACAATTATTTATATTTCACTATAATTTAAAACACAGAAATTTTGTCTTATCATTAAACAAAACCCATTTTTCTTTCTGCCAAACACAGTAGGTTTAAGGAATTTATAGTTAAAGTGTCAACTACTGTCAAATCTAAATGATATTTCAGAAATAAAATAATGTTTTAGAGAAACAAAATAATTTATTTTTTCAAGATGTAGTTTCAGCGTTCATTTATTGCCATAAGTGTTTTTATACCAATGTTTGGGAACTTTTTGCATGACTCTATTTACAATAACTACCAAAATATAGCAAAAGAATCTTGGGAGTATTTTAGGATTATTTTTTGTTTTTCTCTGTTGCTACTATCACTTTATACTGTTAGATTTTTTTTAATTAAAGCTCCAAGTTTAGGTATTTCTTTGTCACACTTAGCTATTTCTTATCTCTGCTTGAAACACTGAGGTTTTCAGAGAATCTCACAGAATCACAGCATGGAAGAGACCTCTGGTGGTCATCTGGTCTATCCCCTCATCATGCAGGTCTGCCTAGAGCCAGTTGTTACCCAGGACCTCATGCAGATAAGTTCTGAATAACTCCAGCTAGTGATGCAAACTCCATAACCCCCCTGGGCAACCTGTGCTGCCACTCACAGTAGATATTTACTGATATTTATATGGGACATTTGTGTCTATTGATTCCTGTGCTGTCACTGAGCAGCACTGAGATGTGCCTTGTCCTCTTTCACCCTCTCTTCAGYTATTTATATACATTGACACATTCTCCCCTAAGCCTTCTCTAGGCTAAACTGTCCCAGATCAAGGTATGTCTGCCTTTCACACTGGGCTACATGGACACTTGTGACAATAGATGCTCAAGACCTAAACCTTAATCTGTCTGCACTCAGCTGGCTGTAGTGATCCCATCCCTAATATTATCAGCACTATTAAATTTTCACAAGTAATACAAAGAAACTTAAAGCCATATGGAAYTGTCACTATACATAATTTTGATCTAATGCAAAGGGAATTTTTCATTGCCTTTTATCAAAATTAACRAATGCCTTTGAATGTCATGAACCAWGCAGTACTTGCATATAAAAGTTGTTAAGATCAATAAGTGCAATGTAACATAATCCTACATCTGTTAGAAACAAATTGAGATCTGATAAGAGATTCAAACTTAAGACCAGGGATATAAAGGTAGCTGCTTTCTGCAGCTGATATTGTTGGTTTTTCTTTCTTATAATTCTTATAGGTAGAAAAAAAATCTTTGCAGAAAAAGAAGGTAAACATCAACTGCAAAACATAAATATTGAATTACTCTTTTTACAAAGGAAGTAAAGAATACCATACTTCTGTTTTACTCTTCTTAGGAGATGTAAGGAATGTAGTAAGTAAGAAAATTAGTCTTTGTGATGAAATCTGAACACACATTTCACRTTCTCACAATGGTGAAATGAGGATGAATTCAATCCCTTCATTTATGTCATTAGTTAAGATATTAGGTAACACTGGTCCTGGTCTGGACTGATGAGAGAGAAGGATGTTGGGGGAGACTGTTTCAAAGGCTTTACAGAAGTCCAGATAAATTATATCTGTGCCTTTTCCTTGTTCACTGACATTGTCACTCTGRTATCAAGGTTGTTTCTAAAAAAAAGGCAGTGAGAGTTGAGGGGAAGCAGATATGTTATGTAAGGCTGTGTACTGGGTTTGCCTGGGATAGAGGACCCTGTGTGGGACTGAGCTGCCTACTGTGGTTAAACAACAGCAAGCTGTTAAAACCACGTGGATAGGAAGACATAATTTAGGAGGTGGCTTAAAAACTCAAGGCCAATTTGTATATTTGGAGTTTCAAGTGAGAAATGAAGTCAAAACACCTGTTTCATCCTTGTTCGACACAGCTCAAATTCCAACACATTTTTTAACTTTAAGTACTCTGGGAAGATTTTGACCTTTAGTATTGTGTGATAATGCACACTTACCCACTGCAATTCCAAGTTTAAAATTGCCTTTAATATTTACCATCTTCACAGCATAAGAATTAAGGGGGTTTATTGGATATTATACAAGTGATTACATTTCTATTGTACACATCTTTGGGAAATCATGTTTATACAAAGATATTGGATAGATTAATAAACCCTCACGTTTGAATTAAAAATGGTTGGGTTGTTAGCCCAACCAATAAAGCAGAGTTTATAAAACGGCTGAAATTATTGGCAAAAAAGATCCACATAGTCATCCAGCACAGTCTGTTCTCTGAAATGAGTTCTGTGTAGTGTCATTACAATGAGGGTCAGATGACAGTCATGGGTGGCTCTRTCCCTGGGTGGCTTTTCCACAATCTAAACAATTTAATTGCTCAGAATCTGTGTGTGAAATCTAATTTTCAAATGAAAAACTCCTCCCAACATGGGATAACTTTGATCASTTAAGAAAAATCCATTTCAGTACTGTTCACCTGGTAGTTTGGCTTCAACAAGAACTGAAGCACTTAKGAGCTGATTTAGAATGTGTTTTCCATGCTTTGCAGCCAAACTAAACTCCTCATAGTTTTAATGGGTTTTTTTCCTCTTAAATTTCRACAGATATCTTTTCCTTAATCTATTAACAGGTGGATGTGTCTCATTGCCTTTGAAAACTGCTTGAAAAAAATTAATATAGAAAGCAGCTTTGGTGAACTTATCACAGGTAATCAATTTGTCAAGACTATTCTCTCTATTGACATTTTTAAGTGATATTGTTCAAATTAATTTTAAAGAGAAGGGCCTAAAGATTTTCAAAATCTTTAAATAATATATTTTAAAGCAATTTCAAAACTTTAAAATAWTATATTTTATATTGACTCTTTTATATGAGTTCAAAGTGTTATGTTCCCTATGAGAAGTGAGTTAGTGAAATTAGACTGTTTGGTTTCTTTATCCAAGATGCAAGGAAAACAGSAAATCAACAGAACTGATAGATGAAAAATCGGTGACARGATATCATTAAKAAGATGRATTTTTCTGCTTCTAAAATTTGATTTGGCCAAAGGTAATACTGTGTCCTGTGCATTTTGGTCTATTTTTTACTGTTTTCAAATCTGATAGTGCTTATGTTAGAAAGCTTTGTTTTTAATTTCATAGTATTTTTATARTATTATTGATATTATAATTATGTTTTGGGTTTTTTTAATCAGTGTCTCACTGGGGAAGAAAAGACAGAAAGATAGATTAATGTTTCTAAATCTGAAAATGCCATATGATCTATGATTTTATTCATAACCCCCAGCCTGTGTTACCCACCCTCTCTGTAAMTGAGCTGTGCAGAGGAACAGACTTGGAAATTCAAGGAGAGTTTAGCTATTTGACCTATGATTATAACTTTTGAAGTTTTGATCTTGGAGTTTGATCAATTTTTTTTTTTTTTTTGGTCAAAGGCAGACTGAAGTTTGTAAGAAGCAAATTCCATTTTGTTGGGACTAGTTCAGAAATTTTAAAAATATAGGAAATATTGTATTTCCCTGAAACGTAATACTTATTCTAATTTTAGGAATTTAAAACTTCTTTTTTTTTTCCCCTTTGCATTCTATTACACCACCTTCCATTACACCATGAAGCAAAAACTGAGAAAACAATGAGTAATTTCTGAAATAAATAATTRCATCTTATCTGGCATATAAAAGTATAATAACATCAGTTACATTAAATACTACTTTAGACATCCTGAAACTTCCTTCTTTGTGTCTACTCATTGTCTGTAAAGACTGGCAAGCACTGCTAGTCTAGATCAAGATGGCTAAGTTAAGTTAGGCAAATGTTGTCCAAGAAATCTTTGAAATAAAAGTCTTTAAGTGTGTGRTTCTATACCCAACCTTCTTCCATGATCCCAGACAGAAGTGTCAGTTTCCCAAAATTCAGGCTTGTGAATCAGAAGTCTTTTTCTCATACTGTTTACACATGTACAAAGCGACATTTCACCACTCATAACCAGTTCTGTACTGGTGACTGAGAAAAGAAATCAACTAGCAGCAGATGAAAGGAAACAGGGGGTTATTTTTAAATTAAATGTATATAAAATTAATATATGGCAGTARAATAATATAAGTACTCTTTATTAAGCATTACCAAATTAAAGTCAGAGTATTCCCCACAATTGCTTAGGGAAAATTAATTGGTTTATYTTTTATGCAGGTAGAAAGATAAGTATTACAATGGATTAAAATATGCACACAAATAATGCTTCTAAAATGACTTATCTTAAAATGTGTATATTTTTAAAACAAGTATATGCTTTCCCATTGCAATTCAGTACACTACATAAGAACTGTCCATTTTCAGCCTGCAAATATGTAGTATATGCACAGCTGAAAACTAATAACTGGAGTGCTCTGTATGACTTTTTCTCCCCACTAAGAATCCACGTTATGTACATAATTGTGCTGTATTGAAGATAGCAATGGACTGAACACCTGCAAAGAAATGAACTCCACTTCTATGGACTTGGAGAATATTACTTCAAAGCAGCTTCTAGTAGAAAGCATCATGCTGCCAGTCATTAAAAATTAACTTCAAGGGGCTCATAGGTTCTGCGTATAAATGAATTTTATTCTATAGAATTAAATTGATCCATATTCCACAGAGGACAAATATAGAATGTGAATAAGCCATTGCCAATCCTAACATTTCACTACACTGCATTCATAACTGCAATCCACCTGCTTTTCTCTACTTATYCATCATTTATGTGTTATTTATTTCAATCAGTTGGGGAGTTATAGCTTTAGTACTGCATTCCTATTCTACATCTGAGAAACACYACGTGCCTTAATTTGAGAAAAAGCCCATTAGTGTAAAGGTTTTTTTATTTTGTGCTCCATGCCTTTGTTATCCACAGTAAGGAATTATGCACTGAAGCAGACAAGTAAAGCAATCTGGATTTGTTTTATAATAAATTGCATCATATTATGCCCAGAGGCTAGAGTAGAAAGAGTTTGTTCAATAATAAGGTCGGTTCATTAAACATTAGAGTATTGTGTTTCCTTCCAGAGCTACATGCTGATTTCATACAGAGTAATAGTGTTTGCTTCTGTAAGTACATGCTCCTACAGGCATGGATCTAGCATCTTATATACCACCACCAATAATAAAAATGGGGGGAAAACACTTCTTCACTAAAAAAAATAAATTTGTGTAACTGTAAGTACCTGTGGATTACTAAATGACTTATTCTGAACTTCAGAGGAGAGAGGGAGAGGTGGAAATATTAGTGTTGTTTATATATTTTCTGTGATAGGGTATCAGCACAATGTAGAGAACTTACACAGTCATTTTCACTCTCAAATTGCATTGCTCAAAAGTGGAATGACAAAAGGGTTCACTGATTTMGAAACCCAGCTTCAGTTGACTTTTCTATACCTTTCTGTTATTTACAATTTTTTTTTTCATTTTCTTTGAAACAAATTATGGTCATTGCACACACATGGATAATTAGCAGCATTTCAGCTCCCTAGAATTAATCTGAGCCAACAATTTTCCCCTGTATCAGAGAAGTGCCAAMCTTGATATATGGGATGGACATAGAGGCTGTTGAAATTCCTTGTTCTATTCCCAGCTCACTGCTGAATACCTCTAAAAATCAAATGTTCTTCTCAACTCTTATTGAACAGCATATCACACAAGTTTCAGCTTCTTCTGCTGTTCTGACACATACTAGTCTGACAACATTTTTCTGTGAAGAACTGTTTTCATTATGCTCTTTGCAAAGTTCTTTGGAAAAAAAAAAACATACAGTATATTTTAATTGTTAAATTTGCTGAATAGCAGTTGCCAGATACGTCACAACAGCCTTTCAGAATGACTGTACTAAATGAATGAGGCTCATAAAAGCCAGCTATGCTAATTACTCTGTTTAGGAAAGGGAAAATACTAACACATATTTACTTGGTGATGACTAAAGACATTCAAAATTGCAAAGCAAGGGAGCTGTTATCTCCCAATTTTGTTAGAATTCAAGAACTTCTTTAAAAGTCTGTGAAATTATGTTTCAGAAATGCTAGTCCATATGCTGTTTTAAAACCAAAATATATAACTCATGTCAGGCAGCCTGGAGCATTTTCTATCTCCCTCCTCTGCAGAAACAAGCCAAAAGTCCTCATCTCATGGATTGAGTTCAGATTCTGAAGTATTCTGGGCTAAGGGCAGCAAATAAAAAACAAACTTTCATGTACAGTTAGCTTTGCTATTCTGAATGTCATATAACCATTACTTATTCCAAGTTTTACAGACTGTGACTAAATAATGGACAGAGATAGCCAGAGCCTGCATGAGCCTGCTTTGCTAGAAGAAGATCTAGAATATAACAAAATTCAAGTATAAATCACTTACACCAACACAGAGAGAAATGACATGGGTTGCATTCATGTCTYATAGGAAGAGTTTATAAGACCAGTTTACAAGTTTGCATTGCCCTTTGGCCTACTTGAACTTTGAAAGAATAATCTAAGGATATTCGATGGTTCTAGCATGAATTATCTGGGGATGCAATCTTCTTTCTTATCTACAAAAAACCTTTTCACCCAGATCACAAGAGKGAATAAATAACACCATGATAGGGAAAATTATGCAGTTCAATGAATTAATTGCAAAAAAAGAATGATCAGAAAAGGTTGGGAATTGCCCTGTCTTGGAGAAGTAAACTGACCTTGACTGTGGGAATGTAAAAGTATTTCCTCTGCAACCAGCTAGAGGTCTCATAAAGTAAATGGTAGATGGCATAAATTAATCCATGTTTCACTTGGTGATAAAAGCAACAGTATTGGATTTTTTCTTTTTTTATGATCATGAAGGAAATATGCAAAGAGAAGATGAAGGTGGTGAGGGAAGGAAGGTGGAACTGAGATGTCTCAAAGATAAAGGCATATATTATGTCACTGCATTTGTGGGAGGATTGTGCCTTTTTGGAGTGGCACTGGGAAGAAATGGAGATGCTRTACAACTACTGAAATAGCACTAGAAATTCATGTGGGGAAATGACTCAAATTTGATGAACATAARAATTTTAAAAAGTGCAGCAGCTACAGACTGAGAGTATTAAGCAGAATCTGTTTGAATTAAAATTTTCAGTGGCTAACCAATGAAAAATATTGCAACTAGACCTCCAAGATTTTTTCCTTCCTGTAATTTGTGACATATTTGCCAAAAATCAACCTAAAGAGAAGGAACACAAGCAATGGAAGGTCTGAATATATCTGTTCCCAACCTGATGTAATCTATATTAAATTAGAAATTTGTAAAACCAGCTTAAAAACTATCCAGAAATCTTAAGAGGACAATTATTTTGCCTGTGAATTTCAGCTGCAGACAAAATCAGAATTCACTTTTTAAGCAATGTATTTTGACAGAGATACCATTGAGAAATGTTATTCACATGATGAAGAAGATTTTTTTTTTTTCTTGTAATTACACTTTGGGAGAAAAAAAAGACCTGTTAGGGAGCATCAGCAGAGAAAAGAAGGCACCAGCCTGTTAGATGCTTCTTTAAATGCAAGAAATTTTCAMGTAGTCCRGAGCTGAAWAATAACAATAACACAAAATTACTGGCAAGTACTTGTCCCTCCCAGCACTAACCTGCAAACAAGGTAATACCAGAATGTTTGGGTCATGTGCTTTTGATTCCCATTATAAATGAATTTACAAAATGTGTATAAACTTTATCTGCAACTTTTAGTTAGAGGGCCAATTAAACCCAAGTTATGTACAAAGATCTCAAATGAGGTTGAACAGAATATCCCACTAGGACCTGTGTCAGTGTAAAATAAAATATAAAAAATCAGCATAATTAAAAAAATACATATTCAGATGAGAAAAAAAGATCAAGATCCATAACACTAGAGGATAGGCAAGAATAGGCAAGGAAAATTTGTAAATACTAGGAAAAGAAAGTTGAAAACCTTAAGATTAACATAATTCGGATGGAAAATATAAACTTTTTGAAAGTACATATTAACTAAAACAAGTTTTCCCAAATGTAGACAAAGGTATTATGATAAGTAGGAGTAGAATCACTGAATCTGGGTATCATTTATTGCAGAAAAGACCCTTAAGATCACCAAGTCCAGGCATAAACCTAACACTTCCAAGTCCACCACTAAGCATGTCCTTAAAGGCCTCATCCACACATTTTTAAATACCTCCAGGGACAGTGACTCCACCACTTCTGCGGGCAACCTCCTCATGACTTCAGCACCATCAGCTTTGGTGACCTTCTTTGGATACGCTCCAGCACCTCAGTCTCTTTCTACTTGTGAGGGGTCCAAATCTGAACATAGGATTCAAGGTCTGGCCTCAAAGAGTCAAGTACAAAGGAGAATTAGAAAGAAGAATATTGCACTGCAATTTATCATCATATTAATATATTAATTTAGAGAATATTATACTGCCTATTGAGTCCTCTAATACCACTTTACATTTAAAATTTAGCATTATTAATTTGTGTTGGTAACCCTAACAGTATTCATTAAAMGAATAATTTGTGCATCTGTGAGTTTCTATATCATGCTGCTTATTTACACTTGTGACTTGACTTATTCAAGAGCAAATAATGAACAGAATCCAATCAGAATTTCAGATTCTATATCATAAAGTCATTGAAGAGGAAATTTTGGTGAAAGGTGAACTTTCCTAACTGAGAAGTTCTAAGATACTGAAACCAAGGAGAGAGTTTTTCAACTCTCAAGAGGTTGAGTTCTTTGCAAATTAATCAAGAAGAAAATATTACTCCTACACATTTACAGGTTTTTTGGGGGAAAATACTTTTATTCTAATCAGAAAAAAATAGAACTGCAATAATCACGTTATTGTGCATCTAACTAGATGATAGCCCAGAGTATCTCAAATAAAAGTTTTATACTGTAYCTTTTAAACAAATTCTTGAAATGAGCCCACAGGTACACTTGAAAATAAATACATGTAGAGAGTGTCTAAGAAAGCCCATAAGATGTTTTTTTGAGTAAAGGATTCAATATGTTAAAGTAGGACATCAGTGTTAAGAAATTAATATAAGTTTACAAGTATTACTGGATTATGCTGTTAGTATTTGCTGTCTTTAACCCTGTTTTGATAGTTGCTAAATTCAAACTTACTCAAAAAATTTGGGAAATTTATTGCAAAAATATACAAAATACAGACAGTGATATGTTTAAARGGAAAGAATGTGAATTTTATTTTACAAACATGGAATTTACATTTCTACTAAATATCTGGCCAACCCTTTTTGCCTGTTTCATGGAATGAGTCTTCTTGACCTGTTAAGCCATTAATTTATATTCCAGACATTCAAGTTTTTATATCAGAATAATGACCCTGTTCTGTCTCCCTTCAAATCCTAGATTGAAGCATAAATTTATTGTGATTGAATATGCTTTTTTCTGAATAACACACGCAAGCCCTGCAAAACCTTACATAAAATTAAAGGAAGCCACAGTGGTTGCATTATTATGATGACTAACTGRTAGAAAAACAGAAAGAGACAGCTTTTTTTTTTTTCTTTTAATACTACCAATAGTATTTTCCTCTTAGCATTTCCAGKATGAAGGAAGCCACAAAATTTGTAAAATATCTCTGGTTTGATTTTCTTTAAAAATAAACAAAGACTAGAATAACAAAAATCTGCTGCTGCTATTGTCAAGAAATATTTTTTCTGTGCTTCTTCATAGGRCTAACATATTTTGAGGAGACTTTTTTTTGTCTGTTATGGCATATTGTTGTGTATTTTTGTGATATCTTTCTTAATAAGAATTTATTCTCATTCAGTGAGCGCACCTTTACAGTGATCAAAACCTACTTAATGGTGATGGCATCAAAAATGAACATTCCAGCAAATGCACTTATCACTTATGTCAAGTCAATTCAAGTGTTTTTTCATCCCTTATCTCAGGCTGTCATGACTTAAACTGCCCTTGCCCATAGCAGAAATAAGGCTGTCAAACTAAATTTTCAAATTTATCAGTTTAACGTCTGTTTTTAGGGCAGTCAAAGTTATCTGTGTTGAATTAATTACACAAATGCAGAGATCTCTGCTTTATCTATGTGCTTGGCTGTAAAACCATCAGCTGTGTTTCAACTCACTGTTAAGTCTGACAAGGAAAAAAAAAGGATTYACAAATATTTCAAAAAAGTTTAAAATGAAGTGTGGTGAGTTGACCTTGGCTAGATCCCAGGTGCTCACCAAGATGCTCTGTCACTCTCCTCCTCAGCAGGATGGAGGAGGGGAGAGAAAATAAAATGGAAAGAAACTCGTGGGTCAAGATAAAGGTAGTTTAATAAAGCAAAACCAAAGGCCACTTGCAGAAGCAAATGAAAATGAGATTTATTCTCTAATTCCCYTCAGCAGGTGATGTCCGGTCACTTCCCAGAAAGCAGAACTTCAGTATGCATAGCAGGTACRTGTCAGACAGACAGCATCATCATGAATGCCCCCATTCCTCCTCCTTTCTCTGAGCTTCTYTTGCTGAGCAGCCATCACATGATACAGAAACCCTTTGGTCAGTTTGGGTCAGATGTCCTGGTTCTGTCCCTTCCCGAGATTTTTCCTGCCCCCAGGCTCCTGGTGAGGGGCAATGTCAGAGAGCTCTGCCAGCACTGCTCAGAAGTAGACAAAATGTGTTAACAGAACCATTCTAGCTACCTGCATAAAGCACAGGGGGATGGGAACAGCTATGGAAAATTAATTCCATCTCAGCTAGACCCAATACATGCAGTTTTACCATGAGAAGGCATTCTTTGATAGGAAAAGAAGAAGAAATATCATTTCAGATTCACTGGACTTGAATAACAAAAAAACTCAAATACTGAAATATTTTTCTATTAATTTTTATGTAATTAAGGTTCATTTGAGAACAAGGGGGTTTTTATTCCATTTCTACTATAAGAGATCCCTAGAGGTTAGAGATGGTTAACTCCCACCTTGTATTTCAGTCCATCAAAAATTCAATTATTTACCCACCATGGGAATAAGTTCCATTGAAAACAATCTCTCTTCAGCCAGCTGTTGAAAGGTAGCCTTTAAAATGAACACTATGGAATTTRACACTTCAGTAGTTAAATGTAGTGAGACTGATGATAACATGACAAAGGATTTGGTATTTTCCTTGTAGATATATCAACTTTTTATTAATTAGACTTCTTTTTCATTATTGTTTATCACCACCAACATCCCTGGTAGCATCCATAGGTATCAAATAAAATGTTTAAAAATATTCACAATGCATTATTTTAGTAGATTGAATACAACTACCACAAGTAACAAAGCTGTTTATGCTCTGCTTTGGGTTTTGATGAATGGCATCAGAAATTATCAATAAGATAGCATTATGAGAAAAAGGAGAAAGYATTTCCTTCATATCCATTTTCTATTTTCAGTCTGTTCTTGTCTTGGGATTGCATATATTTGTCCCCATTTCTGCACTCATTATAGCATAGCCTTTCAATTCTCATGAGACTACACAAACTCTTCAACATTTTTCTTTTTATTTTAAAGAGGGATAATTTATTAAGGAAATGAAGCAAAACACTGTGGAAATAAATTATGTATTACAATTGCAGGCAAAAAAGATTTTAACACTTATAGAAAACCAGGAAAGATCAATTGGTTTTAAAACCATAAAACTCTTAGTTGTCYTGATCCATTAGGCATGAAGGAAATTTAGCAGGGCTGAAACASTGGTGTCGTGGCACCTTTGCCAGTAAGCAGATGCTTACCCAGCCTTTCTCACTCCCCATCCTCAGCAGGACAGAGGAACAAAATAGGATGCAAAAGCTTGTTGCCTAGAACACCTGCTACCAAAACTTTGCCATCTACACCCAGTGCAGATGTGAATAATGCTCATTTGTTTGTTCTCTACTATAATGTGTCTGAATACTGTTCTCAGAACTCCTGGGTTTTGCACCATTCCCAGTGGGTACCCATGGATTCATGGTTGTGCACCATGAGTTAGAATGAGCAAGAGGAACCAGATGCTTTGCCCTAGTTAGGGCAATGTTGAACATAATTAATAACATTTACTACTACTTCTTTTTTTTTGTTGGTTAGTTTTGGGGTTTTTCTTGTTTTTGTTTTTGTTTTTTGTTTTTAAGTCTAGTCTTATTGTATTAGTAACATTGAATATGACTTTGGAAAACAAACTCATTAGGCTAAAAATGACCACACTATCTCATCATAAGTGAGGGAGGTAGACAGTGCTTACACATTAGCAGTCTCAGAAGAACGTGGATAGCATTTTGGATGCCTGCATTTTTCATTAATGAAGCTACTTCTCTGTGTGCTATTGAATGTACACTTACACCTACAGCTAAGGGCTAACCCCGAGCTGCAAGGACAACTCAGTTTTCCAAACCTCAAAAACTACCTTTGGATTAATCTGGTGTACAAATGCAGCTYGACTGAGTGGACAGTTTAATTGGTTTGTTTTCTGGGAGTGAGAAACATTTGCTGTTCTGTTTTGCCAAAATGGATGAATATTACAGAGACTGAAGGGTCATCCCAAAATAAGGCAGATGCCATAACCYGCTGTCATTAGTCACCTATTAATGCTATGACTTTGGACTGTCCCAAATATAGAAGCTTAATGGAAAATGGAGTTAGCACACTTAATTGGTGCTATGTTCTGAAGAAGGCAAAAATAACAATTACCCGTTTCCTTTTATAACATTTAGCCCATTATAAGGATAATTTGCAAAATAGGCATAAAAATTATTGAATAATGGGAAATTTTAGCATTCTAATCTAAGACAAACTAGCTTGTTTTTTTTTTTTTTTCTTGATATCTTTTCAATGCAAGGGTAGTTTTGAACTCTTATGTGTGTTTTTACATGAAGAAAGATTCTTGTATTAAAAGCTTTTAATATTGAATGACAGTGACCGAAAYAACATGGCAAGTGTTCTGCTCTGGAATTCATCAGCATTTCCTAAAGTTTTTCAGAGGTTTGTACTCATGGAGAACCTTAGATAGGCATTTGTGATATCGGATTATTTTTCTAAGTGTTCTCTTGACATTAGGATTTACGTCTTCAAGAAAATAAAGTAAAAGATTATTTGACACTTGAATTATGTGAAAACATTTTTATGGCAATTGACAATAGAAATCAATAGTACAACAGTACAAGTGTCTTATTTTCATTTTATAAACATGCGACTATGCTCTTCTTTTTCTTTTAAACTTAATATTGATAGCAAAAAATGTATCTTTTCCCAAAATATAAATAAAATGCCTCTTTTTTCTCTAGATATTGGGAAGAGTTAACAGTTTTCAAATTCTCTTGCAAATTTCATGTCTGACCCAGAGGAGATAAGGCATCTTTAGTTCCTTTGGTATTTCTGCCTGAATAATGTTTTCTCTTCATTACTTCTGCATGGGTAATATTTTCTAATCATCTACCAATTTTAAGTCCTCTTTTCCAAACTCTGCCAATGGATTGAATTCTCAGAATATGGTGCCCAAAATTCAGTGAGGACTGTCTTTGCAGGATATACCAGTACCTAACAGAGCAGGAGGATTTCACACACTACAAAGCCACTTTTACTTCCTATATTGGTATTTACCTTTCTTATAACTCTATGACAATGTTGATCTATGTTCTTCTTTTTGTTGATTTTAATCACATCTGTRTGGGGGATTGCACCTGACCAGCCATTTCTCATCTTGGTTTTATGCAGCTGATTTTTGCACCTAAATATAGAATTTTTCATTTTACCTTCTTGGGCTGTGGCCCACTTTTCAACCATGTCTCCAAATTTTCTAGATAATTTTACATTTTAATTTCAATATCCACCATGGAGGAAGACCATCACAGGTGGGATCATCTGAAAATTTAAAATAATACTTCCTATGCCTTTATCTTAGTTACTAATTAAAAGTACCATACCTAGAAAAAGCCTCTGGATCCTACTAAGTACATCTTTTTCTTTGACAATTGACAACAACAGCTTAYTAACACATTGTCTAGTTTTCTTCTCCTATTTGAAATAATTTGATTTTCTTATGTCTCTTTCTGAGACATCTCCTACTTCACAGGTTAGAAAGCTTTATAAGGATGGATACTCTTTAGTTTAGATTGAAAATTATAACAAAAATATTTTGATCATATATATTTCTGAAAAGAAACTAAACTGGTTATTAGTTCTTTCTTGACATCTAACTGCTTGAGAATTATTTCACTGAATAATAACAACTGCCTGCATTCTTTATGTACTTCCCTCTATATATATAGAGGGACATAGGCACAAAGCTGCTTTTGTTCTAGTCTTCTAGAACCGTTTCCTATCTTCCATAGTTTTTAAAAGAAAATATATGTATTTTTTAGGAACTCCATTGTTAATTTCACCAGTCAGAACTGATTTGAAAAATATCTAACTTATGTAAGCATTCTCTAAACTGCTTTTTTCCTGTTTTACCACTATGTCCTTGATACTGCTAGTCAAAACTGACTTATTTTGMGAAGAATGAATTTAAAAGACATCAAACATGCTGTCTCCTCAGCCCTGGATTTTCATTCCTGCTTTTCAGCAAATCAACATCTCTGCCTTTTCCAGAAATATTTGTAAAGAAAACATTTCTATATTACTGAGTCATGGGATTTTTAAAATAAATTTTCATCATCATTTATTACATTTCTCAACAAAATTTATTTTATAATAGTCATCCCTACAGCTCAAATTTTCCTTACTTTTCCATTATGCAGGATTTCTCAATACAGCCCAGCTGATCTRTCATGACCAGTCTAACTTTATGCTGGTTGAAATAGTTTACAATTATGCCCTCSATTTTGTTTAAAGAACCCCAAACTGCCCTAAATTTCTTTTCCCCTTGTGTATTCCACAGAAATGTATTCACTGATTCTCTTATTTCACTTACTTTTACTCTTTTACTCTTATTTTTTTCTTTTCCCCCTTTCTGACTCTATATGATCCTTGCCATCTCAATTGAGTTCTGCTTTTACATTCTCAGCAATAGCATAACGCCAGAAAAGAAACATTTCTGGGACTGGGTCCACACATGACCTGAAATGAACTATCCTCAGTGAGCAGCTCTTTCAGGGCCAGGATCCCAGGTCTCTTCTTACAGCCCAAAGTGATCCTTCTGGCATCTGTATCTAGGTGTTAGTCATAGAAGCATCCTCTATGCAGCTCACTTTAAGAACATGAATTTAAGTTGATTTCTCAAGATTACCTACATCTCTAGGTTTTTCTCCATATTCTATAGAGATCAAATTTTGTTTTGCAATTTTACAAGAAATTTTTCTAGCAAAATAAAAATACTTTCTTCAAAGTGTGACCTTGTCCTTTTCCCTGGAATTTGGACTACTATGAATATAAACATTTTTGTAAACTTGAAAARGTAGGGGGTTTGTATTTGAAACTATCTCACAAGCAGAAATTATATTATCAACACCCTTTCAGTTTTTAAAATGGAAACAGAATAATAGAAAAAGGGTTGCATATTGTTGAAAGTTGAGTTTCTGCTAAGATTACGTGAGAGGTTTCTCCACAGTCTCACAATTCCCAATTGTACTGGAAAAGTATTCACTAGATACAAAATGTAAATTGTAAAGAACATCTCTTTATCTAAGGAGAAAATAAATTCTTATACTCATCCTTTCACTCTAACAGAAGAGACTTTTCTGCCACTTTTCTATCCTTCTCCAAAAATAATGAAAAAGCCTAAATAGTAATAGTTTCTTTTTTTTTTTTTTTCTTTCATAGCTCAGTCACACAAAGCACCTTTTCAGAAACAAGATGAATTTTTATCTAAGTTGGTAAAAATCTCATCCTAGTCAAGACACTGGAAATGTCCATCAACTATGTCTAAATTTAGGAGATGTGCACAAGGTAGACAAAGACGGCAAAGATCACCGTTGAGGGTATTTAGAAGAAAATCTGTCATCTGTTAAAACTGAAATGATAACAACCATTAACTACGAGGGATGTGTTTCTTGTCAATTTTTCCTGAAAAAGGAAGAGCATTTACCAAAAAGATAAAATGTGACTGTCAGGTTGAKAAAACAAAGAACCCAGAAAACCCAAGAACAGCATGACAAAAACAACCAACAAACCAACCAACCAACAAAAGCCCCACAGAGAAAAGAAAAAGAAACCTACCATACACACACACAGACACACAGACAAACACTCACACTAAAAGATGTTTTTATCTATACTGTGAAGTCCCATTTAATGCTAATATGGGCTTTGTTTTTTCTCCTATTCTAGTATAGTATTCAGAGACAACATAAAACATGGAAAGACATAATGACCACCTGATTCAAAGCAATTACCTTAAAACATATAATTAAGCAAGTACACGATATATGTGTGRATGTCTATATATTTCTATAATTTATATTATAGAAATAATGCTCAGTGCAGCATTCCTGATTCATGCCTGAACTTTTATTTAAATTATGTAAGGCAGAAATTCCAACCCTCTCCATGAGACATTGAACACATAAAAAAGGAACATTATCCCTTTCCCAAACTGCTTAGAGTCCACAAGTATTAACAGGCAGGTCTCCAAACATCCTAAAGTATAAGACAAGTAGGAGGTATTTACAGATATTTTGATAAGTAGAAGTCACAGAGCATCAGCAGGATTGTTTAAAACATGGATTGATTGACAAAGAAAGCTCCAGGGACTGAGAATTCTAAAGAATAACAACACAGTGACAGTTCTTTTGAACAAAAACACTGGAAATGGYAATGGAAATTAGTTTTGCTCATAAGAGAGACTCCTTTGGGGAGGCAGGGGAGGGAAGTCCTGRGTTAGTGCCTGCATTAAATCTCCTTTCACATTTAATTTCCTTTCTCTGAAAAGTAACTGAAGGAAAACATACTTCAAAGACCCTTTTTTGGCTAGAAAAGGGTAAAGTGAACATCTCAAGAAACTTTCAATGAGGCTGATATGAAAGCCACAGACACATGAGTATGGCAAGCCTTTATTTCTTCAAAAGGTTTTCACAACTTGTGGGSGAGACTAGAATGCCCCAGGTGTATGAACTGTCAAGCAAGTTTTAAAAAATTGCATGAGAATATACTACCAAACTAAAACCAAGAAGTTACCATGATCYGTGACTGCTCCTTTATCTTTTTTASCTGATGGGAATCAAAACAGAAGATAGTTCAGAAAATGAGCACCTACCTGAGCATGTAGGTGGGTGTGTGTGCACTTTAATAACKCAAGAGACTTTAAAGTAAAAATATAATGTAAGAGAAAAAAATGTTCCTCATTATAAAAATTACTATGGTAAGARAGGGATATTTAGTAGCTGAGTGTTGAAAAAGTAAAATTTAAAAAACATACATAAACTTGAAAGAAGCCTTGTAATTATTTCATATGTGCTTATGCTAGGTTGCTACATAAACATTTTTTTCGTCTTAGAAAAATGCAACAAAATCCCCAATAATAACTAACACACAGGTGCACAAATACAAACAAATTCTGCATTTAAACACCAGTTCAGGAAAGGAACATTGGTCCATGTTATTAAATGCTCTGTGTTCTTTTACATCTGTACTATATATAGAAAGACAAATAAAGACTTGCTTTAATGAGGCTTATAAATATTTTGTATAGCTGGATTCCACTATGCACAAGGTATGAGCCATTTCTGCATATGAGAACTGAACAAGAACAGTTCAGTTTTTCATGCCTGTAAAAAGAACCATCCACTGAGCCAAATTTCCTCAGCCCCCAGGAGAAAAATCAGCAGGGGTAAGGAATGTGTTGGCTGAAAATGCTTTTAACAGTTAGTCTGGCAATTGGCTGTGCTGTTAATGTTTGGCTGGACCAAGCTGGCCTAACCTATTGCCAGCACAGCTCAGCATGAGAACTACATCAGCAGTGTAGAATGAAAACAAGTTTCACAGGAGAAAAACAAATGCACATTACAGAGAAACTTCAACATCTGGGCATAGACTTCAAAAAATATGATGCATTTAACTCTGGACCAAAAAGTTTGTGCCAGAAAACACAGTACAATTAATATGTTTATATGAATATTCAGAGATGCTTAAAATATAAGAAAATCTTTAGGACTGATCAATATTTTGATGACACTGACCCAGTTAGACTACTGTAAATATATGTTTTCTAAAGAACACCTATAGGCTCTTAATAACCTGAATAACTTGGAGTGCCTTTTGCAGGCATTGACAGCCAGCTTGTAAAGAATCCAAAATGGAATTTATGTTTATATACTTTGCTGATGTCAAGGAATTTCTAAAAGTCCCAGTTTCTGCTGGAGTTAATCTTCTCAGCTAAAACACCTAAGAGTAGTGGAACTTATAGACAACTTTAGGTTASTACTCAATTCCAATATTTATGCTGCACTGTGCTTTATTAAATTGTATATTTTATTAATGTACATTTCATTCAGTTCCAAGTGAAGAGCTCAGGAAGAAACTCAGTGTTTGGGAAGTCCTAAGTTTTCTTTTTGGGTTATGTGTTTGATTTTTGTTTTAATTTCTCAATCACTTCCTGCAAACATCTTGATGTATGCTGCAAATTAGAGTTCTTCAATGTAACATTATTATCAGGGAGACAATACTTGAATGGTTATCATCATCCTTTCCAGCTGCATTTGACAACTAMTAAACCTCAAAAAAGACAAGCTTAACTGCAAGCATGACTGTGACTGTTGCATGTGGTATTAATTCTGCTGGTCTAAAGACCGCAATATAAAATTAAATTCATTCACTTGAATATTGAATAAAATTCTAATTGGTTTCACATTTTGTTTTTACTGTGCCACAGGTTTTTTATGTTATCAGAGCTATCTGTATAATGGGGAAAATTATATGCTATCTGTTGCCAAAATATTCTTTATTAATCCATGTTGCTTGATTATTTATGTGGAAGGAAATTTAGCAAGTCAAAATACTAATTTGTCATTTTGAATTCTATCTTTAAACAGGCTAAATAAAACAGAGCTCAGATCTGAAGCTAAGCAATTTGTTTAAATCAATGGCATTTCAGTATTTTTCTYATTGCCTACAAAAAGAAAAAATATTATTTACACAGTTTTATTGGAATTATTATGTACAAACTAGAATTTTAAAATGTTTTCAATATGTTGACAGAATAAAACTAGAATATTAACCAGAAAGAGAACAAAAATTTGTTTATGTATGTAAAAAGAAAAAAAKCTGCCCAAAATTATCAGAAAAACAGTGTATTTTACAACGTATTTTAAATCATTATTAATATATTCAAAAGTTATCAACTTCATGAGTTACAATCAATTTAATTCCTCATCATGTTAAATCAATGAAGGAAGAATATTAAAAAAACGCCACAATCCAGCTTTTCCCATCTCTTTAGGTCTCTGGAGGATAAAAGGCCATATCATTCACCCCTCACATTAGTACACAAGCTGGTTGTATGGGGTTTCAGTTTGTCTATTTGTTTCATTGTTTTCTTGCAGGTTAAACATATAATAACAATTAGAGTGTATGATTGCAAAAAGGGGAGATAACTCAGCAAATTTCATTACTACAAAGATGCACAACTTTGTCCTAAAAGCACCTGTAGCATTTTGAACTTCATTCAATAGCTTCGGAAGACCAGTGGCCTGAAAAAAATTTAGTAAAGCAAAATTTTGTGCAGTCAATTTACTTTCCATGGGCAAAAGTTCAAGTGCATTTCCCGCTTGATGTTAACCAAAGAAAGGAGAACATAAGAAAAAAAAAAAAACCTTACTTAGAACAAATAAGAAATTAATTTTAACAAAAGTTCAATGTAGATTTTATCTAAATCTTTATCTCAAGTTAGAACTTGAAAAAACCTTATCAATATGCTATGGTTAAAGCTCTAGCTTARATGGCAACTTGTAATATATAAAGTTAGGATTATAATTTTCATGCTYTTTTAAAAATCGGTAGACCTATGGATTATGAGAAGACCATAATTTCATATTGTAATGTCATTCACATGTCACTCAAAGCAATGTCTTGTGTCAGGCTACAATAACTTCTGGGACTTGAGGACTGTATTCTTACAGTGTTTTATGCAGAGATCATATCTTAAGGCTCAAATAACCTAAAGTTGTGTAGTTTATTTCTCATGCTGAATGTTATCATCTCAGTCATGAATARTACATACAGAGAAAAAGGTCCCCTTTATTTGTTGACTATCAGGTAGGTATGGAAGTATATCTTATTATACTGTATTTAATATTTAACTGTGCTATCCTCATTTTATTACAGTAACATTTCACATTTTAGAAAAAAAATGTCACAAGGTTTACAATTATTATAAAAATTTCSTTACATTTCAGAGTTTGCTGTCAAAAGTAAGAGACTTGATTTTCAGTTTTGCAGGAGAGAGGGGATTATTCTTTTTTGTAAATCCTTCAAGATAAGGGATCACATGGTCATTTATATAGCTAATTGTATAAAATGAATTTTCTTCTCTGTCTTAAACACATGCACGAATGAAAGACAGTACTAAAAATGGCTAATTTATACTAATGGTCAGTCAAAAATGGCATACAGAAAAAAGAGAAAAAAAAACAGAAAAGGGAAAAAGAAAATAAAGACAAAGCAGTAATAAAGTTTTACAAATCAAATAAGAAATRAGTTCATATCAATTGATGATCTAATTGAAATTTAACTGAAAACTCATTTTCTTTCATCAACTCTTCCAGGTGGAATATCATAAAACTTCCAAAAGTAGGAATGCACCATGCCTAATTCCCTGAAGTTGTGATTCATACTCCCACAGCAAGCTGTCCTAAGCTATGATCCCTTTCACATGGCATTTTATACAATGCAGCTTTATTTATTTGAGCAAATACCTGCAGCTATACCTAGAGGATGCCTTAAGCAATGGTGGGGCTGGGCACAGCTGCTCAGCCAAACAAATGGCTGAACATTTGTTCAGGTGTAGGGACAGAAATCTGGCATGCTTTTGGGCAGTGCCAGCTGTCACCCTCCCAGACAAATCACAGACATATTTAGGGGGTTAGTGCAGGTCAGGGATCATTCATGAAAGGTTGAATGCAGTTATTATCTCGTTTCAGAGGCTGGGATGGTTTAATCCCAGAGTCACAGCCAGACTCTGACAGTTGGCATAAGGACTAGGGAAGTTCTTTTCTATATTGTTTAGTATTTTACATGGAATATACTTACCCTGTTGAGATCACTTGGTCTGCTCAGCCTGGAGAAGAGGAGACTGAGGGGAGACCTCATTGCAATTACAACTTACTCATGAGGGTAAGAGGAGYGGCAGGCACWGAWCTCTTCTCTCTGGGGGCCAGGGACAGGACCTGAGGGAATAGCCTGAAGCTGTGTCAGGGAAGATTTAGTTTGGACATTAGATAAAGATTCTTCACCCAGAGGYWGMCTGYGCACWGGAACAGGCTCTCAGGGAAGTGGTCACKGCACCAAGCCTGACTGAGCTCAAGGAGTGTTTGGACAATGSTCTCAGGCACAGGGTGTGACTCTTGGAAATGGTCCTGTGCAGGGCTGGGAGTTGGACTCGATGATCCTTGTTGTCCCTACCAATAKAATTTATTCTGGGATTCATCATTTACCATGATGAAATCTCAACAAGTTCATCCTGAGTTTTCTCTATGCTTAGGGGAAAACTGTCTCGCAGAGTACCATGAATGTGATGTATAATTCATGCAGATTACATGTTTCCATAYGAAAAAAGCTAACTGGGGCTGTATTCCTGATTTCAATATCTCTTCTCCAAAAATAAAATCTTAATTTAGCTACAAGGACAGCATTGAGAAGCAGCAAAAAATTAAAGTGACACAGAGCTACCATCTCTTTTTTCACTGAAAATCAAAAAAGGCTGAACCCCCCAGTACACAAAGTGGAGATTTTCAGCATTTCCATATTAGCAATGCATTATTCTAAATAATGTGCAAATTGACAACTATTCACTGAAGGCATCTATGCATAATTTAAAACTGTAAATAACTTCAAGCTTTTGGCAATTTGATAAACTACAGGTCATGGTAAAAAGACATAGTTAGCTAGGTGCCCAGCTATAGTATATAAAAGCAGAGCTCTAACCTACCCATATTTTTAAGAGTTTTGTAATAAGTGGAATTCTACATCTTCTTTAAGAGCTGTTTAAGACTCTGAAATATATTCTTAATTTCTCCTGGTTTACACAAGAAGACATTGCAAACTGCTTCCAACTTCTGCAGAGCAAGTCTTACAGGAGAGTCCTAATTCTAGGAATTAAGAGCACCTTTCACACTCAGTGTTAATCCAGGATGAAGGCCTCTTAAAGCTGTAGAAAGGACCATGATATCACGAACATCCGGTGAAATTTAGTTTTAACTTTCACTTGCAGCATCTTTTACTTAGTTTTTAAATATATCAGTAAGCTTCCATGCAATTTTTCCTCATTGTATTTCCTGTTTTAATTTTGTCTTTACATATTTTTGAGTGTATACTTAAATATATATACTCTCTAATAAAAATGAAGAAAAAAGAAGACTGTTGCAGAAAAATGAAAAATATGAACATATTTTTTCACTGCAATGCTATTTTTAAGATGGTGACATAAAACTTAATGTTACTCGTAAATGCCATTACTATTTTATAGCAAGATGCATAAAGAATGTCTGTCATGAAGAGATTTGACTCAAAGAATGTTAACTGCCTCTTGACTCTGCTGAAGTTTAGAGAAAAAAGACAATAAAGCTCTGCTGAGACAACACATATTATTCAAAGACATGCAATAGGTTCTAAAGACAAAAAAAATCTTTTTATTTTGGAAGATAACAAGGAAGGTAGTTTTATTTGAACTCCAGCTAATTTTGTTACAACATAAAAAATCTGATCTACTGAGAATTTTTATCCAAATAAGGGACTTCAATTATCACTGTGGAAAAGAGGTGACATTCAAAGTTGATATATGGAAAACCCACATCTGTCAGTCTATATTTGAATGTCAATAATACATGTTATTCCAGTGAGAGGAGATCTTGCCTGAGGACGAAAAATTCTAAGCCTGTCAGAAGACAATTTCTTTTATAGCAAATGGAGAATCACTTACCCATGTTTAAGATTTTRTACTTGTGGTATTTCAGCTATAACAGCTGGGTTTAGCAGAATGTGTTTTTAATATGCCTTTGCTAATGGAGTATAGAAGCGGTAAGGACAAATCATGCAAAAGGAAAGAGGAACAAAGAAATAAGGAATCTTTACTGTAGTAGTTCATATCACTTCATTTGTAACTGAAACTGATTTACAAATCTACACATAATGAAGAGAAAGAACCCTCAAGAAATATTTTAAGTGTACAGAACTTAACTACTGAATTTAGAGTAAATGCTGAGTTAACACGGTTCTAAACGTTAAGCAATGTGCATGCAGGGTTTGCGATTTTGTGTTTTTATCAKATAAAGTAAATAATATCCCCTACCTAGATCTTGATATTTCTGAAATAGTTTATAATCATGGCTAAGGTGAGTTCTCAAGTCAGTAATAATGTTTCCCTGACATCTTTTGCAAAGTAAAATTAATTCTGACACTCAGTGATGTCGGTAGACCCAAGAAAGACCTAGGTCAGAGCTGAGTTATTCAGAGTCCCACTGCTCAGGCAGGATGATGAGAAACAAAAATCAACCTCTCATTCTTTTATTCTTTGCCTTTCTTTTATTTATCAATATAAGTATTTGTTCTTGCAAGTGTAGTCAGCAAGCGTTATTTTAAAAATACAACAGCTCTCATAAGAATCATAGAATCATGGAATCATRAACTTTGGAAAAGACCTCTGAGACCATTAAGTCCATCCTTTGGTTGAACAATYCCGTGTCCACTAAATCACAGCACTAAGTGCCACTTCCAGTTGTTTCTTGAACTTTCCAGGAATGCTGAATCCACCACCTCCCTGGGCAGRCCAATCCAACATTTAACAAGCCTTCAGTGAAAAAATTCTTCCTGATGTCRCTCCTGAAGCTTCCCTSGTGCAGCTTAACACTGCAYGCTGGCTGRCTGGCAGAAGAGGCTGACCCCCAYCTGGCTACAACCTCCTTTCAGGTGGTTGTAGAGAGGGACAAGGTCAGCACTGAGCCTTCTTTTCCCCAGGTTAAACCAACTCGGTTCCTTCTTGTAGRGAGGGGCCCAGAACTGTAAACAGGACTTGAGATGTGGCCTCACCAATGCTGAGTACAGGATTCCTTTTTTTGATGTATCAGGAAGAGCGTTGTATGGATGAAATGGCAGAAACTGAGCAAGACTTCCACCTTACTCAAAGAAATAGACTCATTTTGAATAAATTTCATACATTTAGACTAATATATGCAGAGAAAACAACCATATGTTCCAGCTTTTGAAACTGGACGGATTCTGAAGATGATTTTTATGTGGCTCCAGTTATTATTACTACCATTTATAATCATTATTATTTACATCTTTCACTGCACGTTATAAGAATCAGGCATTTCATTTGTAATTTTCAGTTTCTATCTTTTCTACTTGGTCATAAGATTGAATACGGGATTGCATTAAATACATATTTTAGAATGTATCTTTTCCCATTCAAAATATTTGGATGGTAAAGCTTAGTTTGAAATTTCTATTACCAGCTTTTGTACTGCCGTCTCCCAGATATGGTAGATTAGTTAAGTTGCTCATGACTAAATACAATCAAAAAGCTGTGAAACAAAACTCATGAAATGCATCTGTAAATGCCAGTTTTTGAACATCCTCATCCAAAGTGACTCTTCTTTTTTGGTTTGTTTTTTTTGTTTGTTTGTTTGTGTTTTGGTGCTTTCTTTTGTTTGGTTCGTTTTTTGGGGGGCTTTTGTTTGTTTTGATTTTGGTTCTTTTTTGATTTTGGTTTTTTTGGGTTTTGTTTTGGTTTTGATGGTTTTTTTGTTTGTTTACTTTTTGGGTTTCTTTCCCCCCCATTTTGCCCTCTCTTTTTTGGAAGGAAAGAAAATTATCTTCCATTAAAAAAAAAATTTGTCTTACTCACTTATTCCTAATTCCCCATGGAACTTTCATATATATCAAAGACACCACAAAATATCTGGACCGAGCAGCAGTGATAGTAGCTTCACAATCAGAAAAGCAATTTTTAAAATATACAAACATGACAGGCTAAATATGGAAGCAAAGTACCTTCAACAGAGACTGGAGAAGCTCCATGTGAACATAGTTTTCCAAATATGGCAAAAGTCAACAGAATATTGGTATTTATTAAATGATTCTTGTAGAAAGCCCAATAGATGGATGGCATCATACAAGTGATGGGAGGTACTTCACCATTGGATGAAGTATATAGAAAGGAATTACGGCATACGGAAAACTGTTACCTTATATATGGTTTAAATAAATTAAGTTTTAAGAATTTTCTGTCTCAAGTGCGGAACTTTTCAATACTTTGGGATCTCATAAGAAAGCTCTCTCAGAAAATCTTTTTTTTACTGAAGCCATCCAAGTAATGAAAGGTAATAAACAATTTTGGTTACAAGTTAGCTGTCTTCCAGGTTTCACACTCATTTCTCAGAGATGGTGGATTAGTATTAAGTAGAATATAGGAATCTTCTTTCCAAAGTCTTTTAAACAAAAACTTTGCTAGATACATTACATTACTACAGTTCTGYATATCAGTAGAATAGAACCTGAGATAATTCTCTGGCATCCTTCCCCAAGGATTCCCTGTGTACAGTTATGGCTGGTTTTAGTGACACGATTTTTCTTCACACTGGACATTACTTACCAGGATCTAGTTAGGAGGTGTTTGAGGACTCTATAGGATATACACATCTGTGATGGTTTTACTAACTATAGAAAAGCATTTCAATGTGGAAATTGCTAAGGACTCCATTAATTTCAACAGGGCAAATTGATTCTGCGTATGCAAAATATATACTGTTTTAAAAATGTTAAAACCTTAAATGAAAAGCATATTGATTGTTATAGGTATGAAAAAGTTTATGCTGACAGGTTTATGATGCAATATGCAATAMACACACATATAACAAATGTATTTGTGCCTAAACTGTGTTGAAAAAAAAGGAGTTGCAGTAATTAATTATCTGTTTCGGTTCAATTTGCTTTCTATTGAGTACATCTCATGCTGMTTTATAGTACTTAATAAAATCTAATCCATTAGACAATGTGATAGAATCTTGTAATATATACTGACTGCAGGCCCCCCTTGGTTCCAAAACCAATTTATATGTAGATGATACCCATTTTAAATCTCCTCCAAAATAATTCAGTTTACAGTTTCAAATAGTGAAAACCAAATACTTCTTGAAGGCCAACATTAAGCTTACAAAATCTTTTCATTGTGCTGTTCATGTAAGAAAAATATAATGAGGCTGAAAAAGAAAAGGATTCATTTTCAGGGTACAAGCTAAAACAGCACAATGTACATTCATTTAAAAACCAAACAAGAAATGAGACAACTAAGARGTAAGTTTGGGAGTTGTTCTGAAACTACATTGCTAGCATATGGGGAAATAAAAATTCATAAATAGAGAAACTGAGAAATTTTCTGCAAAGTAAAACAAAAAAAAAACCCAAACACCTTTACCTCACCAAGGATGTATRTGTCTAAACCAGAATTCATTCTAAAAAGAATATTTGCTCAAAAAGAAATTTGATATTATTAAAACAATACTTCATTGCCTTTTTTACCTGTTTTAATGGTATGTGTTTGATAGAAATTTTTTCTTTGTGAGTGTAAAATTAGAAAATAAAATAAATATATTTAATATAGAAGAAAAAAATATATATAATATTTATTATGCAGCTGAAAAGGAAGAAAAATCATCAACAAACCCACAACTAAATCTTAATAATTCCAGGATTGAAAATCTGTTTCACACACAACCATGTATGAAAATCACACCCCATTAATTTGATTAATATGAATTTTACTTCTGACAAGCAGAAAAAATTAAAAAGTATTAATCCTATATCTCTAAGTTAAATTTTATTTTTCTCTTTACAATTAACTTGATGTCTTTTAACTTATAAAAATAAACAATGTTCTAGGGATCCTATATGAACAACCATTTTATATCCAAACATTGACCATTGATAGTTTTTGCAGTTGAATTCATTAGCAGAGAAAAGATCATAAATTAAAGTTTCTTAACCCAAAGGAGTCCTTTAAAATATTCTATATTCTTCTACATTTGAGGAAGGGGTCTCTGCATGCTATACTATGCACAAGGCCCTCAAAATTCCTTTTTTATGACCAGCTCGAAACAGAGAAAAACAAGGATTTGGCCCTGCAACTGGGAGATGAAACTTGGGAATTATTCCTCTACACTTGTAAATACTGAGAAGATAATAGGGGAGAGGAAAACATTTTACTTCAGTTTCCAGTTTTACATGCAAAATGCTTGCAGAAATTGTAATTTGAGATAAATTACTTACATAATCGAAACAGGAAATTTATTTTGTGCAATTATTTCTTATTTATGTCTAAACTATAATTATCATGCATTCAGAAGTTTTCTGAATCCAAGAACACAATTTTCAGAGTGAAAGGTTTTGTTTAAGACATGTTTAACATTATGCTTCACCCTTGGGGATGTTGCCTTATAAATATGTA
This sequence comes from Sporophila hypoxantha, assembly GCA_002167245.1. Taxonomy (NCBI): domain Eukaryota; kingdom Metazoa; phylum Chordata; class Aves; order Passeriformes; family Thraupidae; genus Sporophila; species Sporophila hypoxantha. The sequence goes on along the minus strand of NDFG01000319.1, from coordinate 4,003,522 downwards.
TATAGGAATCAAGTTGGCAACATTTTAGGAAATACATTTAAAACTAAAAATTCCTATACTGGTGCCCAAGTGTCAGAAGGCAGRCGRGGTATTAGCTCAGTTCTTTCTAAGSGATTCATCTCATGTTTCGACATTTCAAAATTTGACAACTGGGCTTATCTTAGTTATCCTAAGCTCCTCTGTAGGCAAGAGGGAGAGAGAACGGCCTGCATTTAGAGTAAGAACTTTTCTATAAAGATGGAGTTTCTAGGATAAAAAATATAACAAGTCTGCCAGCTACCAAATAAAACTTCCCTTGACTGGAAAGCAAAGCACAAATTTATCTAATGTTTGATAATGGCAYTCTAAGTAATAGTAGGCAAACTTACAGCACCTGTGAGAGAAGAGCTAGATTTGTTTCTAGATATTGATGGTACAYTCTATTTCTCTCTCTTCATCTCCCCTGATTCTTTTACAAATTCTCAAATGTTTTTTTATGATCTTTTTTATTTGTAGTTCTTCATTGGACCTTCTACAATTATCCCAAAGACATTCTAAAGCATGTGCCTGCAAAATGAAAGAGAAATGGGTGAAAAAACTTTTCTCAGAGCTTATTTATGAACAGGCATAGCCAGATTAATTGCATTACTGCTTAATGGAACACATATTCAATTAGTTTTGCAATGGCCTTTCAATTAAATAAACTTTCTGCAGCCAATTTAAATGTCAGAAGAATGGGATTGAAACCAGACATTTTTTAACTACAAATTAAAGTCCATAGATCTTTTTTTCTCCAATCTATTTAAAAAGTAAAACACTGAATTTTCATTTTTGTGAAAGGGTTATAAAGTAGGTCATCTACAAGCTTATTTTATGAATTGTGGGCTCCTCTCCACAGAGAAATATTCAAGGGCTCCTCTCCACAGAGAAATACTTCCAGTAATACCTGCAGACCACTACACATCACCTTTTTCATGTTAGTAAGTCCTTTAGAACACACAGAAATTCCTACCTATATTTTATCACTTTTAAATAGCAAAATTGAGTGACATAATGAAAGTGGAAATATGTTATGAATTTCTAGATATATTGTGAAAAGAAAAATAATACTTTGTAAAAAATACCTAATGTTAAAAACAAAATTATTGTGGGCTCTTTCTCTGTTTTTCATCTATTGCTTAAGATTTCCATGACTTTTAACTATTTACAATTTCTCACAAGATTATGAAATTAATGCAAAAAAACCCCKATTTAGGTTCATGAAGCTGATTCACTTTAAGCCAGTATGAAGTGGCAATAGTTTGTAAGGCCAGATTGTTCACTTCCATTAGAATAGCTCAGATGATGACAGACAATATGTGGTTCAAGTTCCACAGCTAAGATTTTAGGTCTCATTAGCTCTTAGAAAAATACCTAACTTTCTCTTCTTTGTTAAAACAAAGCCACCTCTTTGGTGAAATTCTACCAGGTCATCMCTTTTGACTTCTGTTGTGAGCTTGAATGATTTCATTTCTATTGAGTATACAGAGCAACTTGCATGACTACAAAGAAGATTTTGTAATATTTCCAAGAAATAAGAATGCAAATTTATTACTAAAAAGATAGAACAGCATCTCAGTCCTTTTATATAGCTGTAAAAATTATTTTAAAAAGAGGTTCAGATCAAATACGTCTGTACACACATATATAAGTTTAACATAATATAGTGGTTTTTAGCTGTAATGAGTAATTCAGAGTTGCTGTAGCTTCATCATTGTAACTACATTGGGGTTTTTTTGCACATTACAGAACTACTACTAGGTTTAATAGTTCAGGCTAAGGGACCAGATCTTGGTCTAAGCCAAACAGTCTCAAACATCAGCCCAAGGTTTACTTTGAAAGAAGAGCAAGAACATGGCACTGAATAATGAGCCCAATGATTATGCTCCCATTTCCWGGCTCTTTCTTGCTCTTAGGATCTTCTAAGCTGTTACAGTTTGCCAAATTGCTAATCCTCAGCAGGATTCTCTTTTTTTCTCTTCCAAGCTTCCCTTGCACTGTCTACACTTAAAAATAAAATTCCTTTAGCTCTACAATTCTACCACTCTTGTGCATGAATCCATCTTTTGTTTCTTTTTAACCTGARAGCTGGGAAATATTGTTAATGTTGCCTAGTGCTTACATCGGAAGACAGTGAACATTTACTAACCCTACATCACACAATTTTGTAGCGCCACGTTCACCCTCCCCCCCAAAAATTGTCTCTTCACCTTGAAGTTTGTATTTTGATATATAAATGGGTTTTCTACTTTCAGTCAGTCCTTTTTTTTGTGCATCAGTTATATTCAAATAGAGGTTCTCACATAAGTGATACCCATTTCACATACTACAKAAGAAATATTACTATTGCATTAATAAAGTTGATCTTAATTTTTCCTTTCAAATTTTTATTCCATTTCCAGTTTCTTGTAACTGCAGCAGTGAAGTTACTATTCACACCATTGATTACTTACCTCAAGGAGTGACATGAATTTCAGTTCTACTTATAGTTTAAGCACTCCACTTATAGCTAAGAGGAGTAAAAGTGAAAGGAAACAATACATTTTTCTCCTATTAAGAGGATAAAAGCATGAAATTGCTTCATTTATGACAAAATGTAGGACAAATCATGAAAGATTAAATTCAAAAAGGAGGGAAAAACCCCCACAGACACTTAACACTATTAGAACTTTTGCTGACAGATGATACAAAAATGGTCCTTCAGCAATTTATACACTTTTCTCAATATGCAGCAAAAATATGAGAAGCTCGTATGTTTTAGAAGTAGCATAAATATTTGTATACCCAAGGCATTATTCAAATAGTCTAAGAAAAGCTTTTGCTAGCATACTTCACACAGAATTATTACCTRAAATTTAAGGTCTGGTTCACCTCAACTTGTTTCTGACACCCTTTCCCCTGTTCTGAAGGTTCTCACATTTGGTAAATAACTATTCTTTCTTCTCTTATATTACTTTTATGTTTAGTGCCCTGGTTCCAGTTCTGACTAATATTTACCTTTATTATCTATCATTTTTATAGGTGCTTTTAATATGGCAGATAATTTTTTGTGTGGATCTAGAATTTTTCACATCATACCCCCGACAATATTTATTGTTAACTTAATAAAAATTAGCCATCCCATATGTGTCATTCTACAGTCTTTTTTATYGGCAGAGGACAAAGACATGAAGACAATATATTTTGATTTCTCCAGGCAAACATTTTTAGATTTTTTGTCTCTGTTCAGTGAAGATAAGATCTTAGAGTAGATTAAATGCCTGAAGCTAAGMGTAGTTGGATCCTACTTCATATGTTTTGTTAAATCAAAACAATGAACATTCTGTTTCCAGCAGATATCATCATTACATGTTGGCTGTATAAATATCACAACAGATGCAGAATTCAAGATACAAAAAAAGTTAAATTTTCTGACATAGGATACTGCCCCCTGCTCCTCTTATGGGTGATTCCACAGATCAGTCATAGAATGGAGAGAGATGAACCCTGAAATATTGCCAGTGAGCAGTTTCTTTACAGATGCAACACACAATTCTTTACAGCACCATAGCTGTGGTGTAACCAAATCATAAGATTGTCTACATTTTCACCTTTACATTCTTACAGAAAGGTAAGTTCAATATTCCCTTATATGAAGAAAAGGAGAGAAAACTGCCAAACTGCCCCTTCCCCCCCACCCCCCAAAAAAAATAGAACCAAAAATAAGGACTGACATTGTCTGCCCTCATTTTACYCAAATATTGACAGTCAACGTGGGTGAAAAATGTGAGGTCTTATTATCTCAGTGTCTCACTTTTTGCTTGCTTTRATGTTCAATATTTGAGATGTCCAGACTTAAAACCTTTACAATAATTCTTTAAGACATTGTAGTCTTAATTAAATTTATAATCTACTTTGGCAGAAGAAATTTCTCTGTTATATATCTGTGGTGAGTATATTTTCACCCCAATTGAAGTCTGAAATGGAAAAGCAACACTCATTAAAATAGTCATTAATAGTTCTCATTAATGGTCTTCTTCTCCAGTTAGTGGCTCTGATCTTGGCTTTTTCTCATGGGTGGCTACAATCCTAGACAACTCAGCTCCAGACTGGCTAGCAAAACTTACACATAAGRAAAGGAGCATACAGATGCAGGAAAACAGTTTAGGAACACAGCTCTTATAAAGGTCTCACTATATAATTATGTTGATGAGTAAAACACTTATACCWGATCAGATCCTTTGTTCTCCATTTCCACTCACTTATTGCCCTCATGTTTTTCCACAATCCCTCAGTTTCCCTACTTGTTCTGTAACAAGTTTCACTGATACGCTCAACTCCCTTAAAACATAACACAGAAAGCTTTTAAAATTCACATGAAGCCTCGCAGATAACCCATAAATTTGCTGTTTCTCATAGGCCCCACAATTATCGTGACCATCCAGCAGTTTGTTATCTTCTCAGTTACACAAAGTTTTTCAAGGTGACCCTTTCTATGTCCTATCAATCAGGGACCTCAGCACTCTACTCTCTGTTAGGGTCACTGATATCTATGGGTCCATAGGATTTGTAGGTATTGACCTTTAATTACTATTAACCAGGTTCCTGTTAACTAAGTGTCAAAAACCACTCCCTTCATACAAGTAATCAAATTTATGGAGCAGAATCAACATAACCACAGTACATTTTTACTCCAGTGATACATACATGCTTTAGGATGAGAAAGTCTAACTCACCATCCAAAACTTATTGAGAAGCCTAAGCAAGTAGCAAGAGCAGCTGCTTGGGACCTGCCCTGTTCACACAAAGCTGTTGTAAAGCACTCAGRTGCTGGGGGATGTTGGAGCTCCCACAACTTCACCATAGCAACAGACCCTCACTGCCAGAGAACTTTCTCAGTGCCAAATGCAACATATGAAATTAAATCTAAATCTAAGTTCTTGCCACTTTCTAAATCTAAACCCTATCCATGAGAAATCCGCTGTGGTGATGTTCCTTAATAAAGTCCTCCTAATCTCTGGTARTTCTCCATTTTTCAGGATAGGATTTCGTATTGCAGGGCACGAGCTTTTGTCATTTATTAAAACTGTATTTTCTGAAGGTTGATTTGTTTGGGTTTGATTCAATATGATTTATTTGGTGAAAGTTGACATTTTGTAAATGTCATGACCACCTCAGAGAATACTGCTCATATAGATCTATTGAGTTAGCAATATACCAGGTAGCATTGGTCTCRAAGCATGGAAACATGGTTTCTATAGAAGAATGGAAGTTCCTGTGTCCACTAAAATGGCACTGATGGCTGATCTGCCCAGAGCTTCTGTGAGCAGATCCTGAAAACTTCTGGATCAACTTAGGGTTTACTGAATGCAGCACAGAACATGACTGAGTACCTGAGAGGTTTTCCGTTTATAAGCTTACTAAAATAAAATAAGAACTAGTATTAGAGCTTGTACAGCTCTCAGAAACATGAACTGCAGGAGAAACTATGTTTAATAAAGATAAGTATTAAAAAGAAAATAATTCCTAAAACTTTTGTAGATGTCTATTATGCGGTCTACATTTTTGTTTACGATCGACACCACTCATTTTATTTACTTAAGAAATATAGGTCTGTACAAAAAGGTACAGAACTTTAAATACTCATTAAAAAAATAGTACCAGAATACTTCAAAAGACACTATTTGAAATGGGTAGGTTTTGTACCYATGTGTCCTATTTTACATGCAGAGTTTGATCTCAGAAGCAAGTTGAAGGCAATTTCTGCTTTCAGAGTGTCGTGAGTGGCTTTGATTTCTGAAACAGGWAGATATATAAACAATTAAATGTGATATAAACTCTTTATTTAAAAAAAGCAGGTTTTATGTGAGGGGGGAACAAAGTTCCATCTTCCAATCCCTCTGATTAGAGCAGAAATTTTCATTTAGAGTCTAGATAATGAAGTCTCCAAGCTATGAAACCACAAATGCAGACTTTGAGGTGATTAAAGCCTTAGGCCTATTACTGTAGAAAATTATCTTATTTAGGAAACAAGAACAATTTGATGCTAACAGACTTGGAAAAGGAATAGACAAAAGAGCCTTTTGAAACAAGATTTTGTTTACAAGTATTGTTCTCATTACATAGTCTAAATAGTAATGGGTGCATTTGATTTAATTACATTTAATTAAATTGCATTTAATTGCATTTAATTGCAGTTAATTAGCATAGTAGTTTGCTATGTATTCCTACATAGTTCTAGTCTGATGCTTAGGTCCAGACCCACAAACCAACCGAAATTCACAAATTCTTATCTAGACCAATTTTAGAGTAGCCTTCTGGAGTATCTTTGTTGAAAGCTCAGTGTGAATGTTGGGTAGAAGCCTCAGTGTTTGTTGTGAAGTTCCATAACCCACAAAAATGCCTGCTTTTCTTAAGGCTTGGAGCCACTGCCATTTTTGCAATGCAGATATTTTTATCCTTTTTTGAAACTCAGCCGGGCTAGAAAGTAAATGATATTCCAGTTAAGGTCCAGTGATCCTTAGAAGCCCTGTCATAGCATGTCCAGCACATGCTAATAAAAACAAGTGCTACACAGAACAGAGAAGCTATAGATGTTTCTATTCAAAAATAGAGAAGTGTATTTGTGCCTTTCTTAATGAAAACTGAAGTTTTAATTCACAGACATGGTTTTGAAGATTTTATTTCTACACACTCCTCAAGTGTGTAGAATTGAACACTTGAAAAATTACTTACCTTTTCAAAATCATACAGGAATAATAATCAAAAGCCAGAATTAGGCTTTTGTAAGCAAATTGTAATTTCTCACCTTTTTACTTTGAGCAAAACAAAAATAATTAGTAATCAGTAGTGATTAMCTATCTCTATTTTCCATGCAAGAATGTAACACTTTGCCTAAAATTTTTCCCTTTTCATGTCACAATCCAAAAATACCTTTAGTCTCGTACTTAGGTGTCCCTGACAGATTACTGTCGGAAGTATTTATACAAAAAATACAGCTGTCAATATTAAGATGTTTCTATTACTGTATAAAAGCAATGGGATTTTTTTTCTACAGATTCCTTACCATATAATCTATACACACTTTAACATTTTATATGGTATTCAAGTATAGGGTATAAATATGAGCATCATGACATCAAGATGTCAAAATTGTGGAACCAAGAGTAACAAAGAGATAATGCATAAGAATKAAATTACACCAAAATGGCTTCATAGATTAACTATGAAATTTTTTTAAAAAATAAGACCATTTAGATTTACATTTTCCTTTAAAAATAYAAAATTAAACCATTAAAAATTTAACTTTTGTTTAATTTGTGGATGTAGCTGTGACAGCACAATAATAAATAGAGTGAGCTTGAAGAGGATCTTTTCTTGGGYAAGTGTAATAAAGCCTGTGTCCTGCATTATTTTGGTTTGGTAGATAATCACCCTGCAGTCAGGCATATTAAATTAAATTAACATGACTCAAACAAGTGACCGGAGATTTTTACTTAGAAGCAAAGGCAACATTGGAATAAGGAGTTTTGAATTTATACTATTTTTGAACATTTGTACTAAATGCCTTCACATGCTCCAACAGCCTTTTTCAGAGTACCTTTATTTTAAAGGGATTGAAAACCTCAGTAGCATTTGGATTGACTTRTTTTTAGAATCTCTTCAAAATGCAAATTAATGTTATGTTGCAACAAATATTCCACATTTTTTATATTCCAAAGAAGCACGGCAGCTAACAAAYCTATGTTGGAGTGTAGAACACRGTACATAKGCAGCTTTCTTATTGCAGTATTTTWTTCAGTACAATACCCCACGAAGTTTTTTTCACCTCACAAGGATATCCATTATTAATTAGCTTATAGCAATTTTCTTTGATGGAAGAATGTGTCYTGGAGCAAGTTGTTTTTAAATTAAATTATGTTTCTTCTAACAACTTTTAGTATAGCCTAAAAAAATCCCTATTATATAGGAAGTGAATGTACATGAAAATGGGAATGAAAATCAATCAGAATTAATTTTGCCTCTTTTTACATGATGCTTCTGAAATGTTCGTGAACAATCTGAACTCTAGTGCTAGAAAGTGCACAAAGGCAACTATGAAATTGTCTTATCTAAAAATATCACAGCTTGTTCCTATCAGATGAGCATGAATSTATGACTTTCCAGTTAACATTTCTACATTTCTAAATTTTCTCTTTAGTGGTCTGATTTTTTAAATTTTTTTTAATGCATTTATTTTGGACAGCTTCTAAAGATAGAATCATCATTTTTAAGCAGTTTTTATATTTCAAGGCAATTTACTCAAGATGTTTTTATTAGTTTTAATTCAATCATGTTTTTGTCTTCCTTTGAAGGTTTACCAAAAGATCTACAAATGTGGATATGTATATACTTCAATTGTTGCCTTGTATCATTTAAAAAGAGAAACACAGAAAATTTTTAGCCAATTAATCAGAATTTCAAAAAAACCCTGGGTATAGTATTGCAGCCATCTGAACACAACTGGTGTAACACAGCTATGCCATATTAATTCAGTTTTCTTAAGAAAAAAAATCATTGCGAAGGTGTGAAAAATTATATCTGGTAAAAGAGTTAGAAATCATAAATTTAAAAGCACAGGAGTAGATTAATCATAAAAAAGCAGTTATTAAGCATTCAAAGACACAGGAAGAATAATACTATCTGCAAAACAGATGAGAAACAAACAAATAATTAGAATTTGAAAACATTAAGCATCAACCTTCTTGAAGAAATACTTGGCCATTACCCARTGATGAAGGTTATCCAACCAGCAGAAACCTACAGTGTGTCTCCTTTGGCTGGGAAGATTGGATCATGTAATGTGTAGCCTACTTGCTTGTTAGTGACTTGATATCAATTATGCACAATAGAAAAAAAATAATTGCACTGTACACTGCAGAACTGCACAAATATTGCCTGAAGCCTGTCTGTGTGCCATAAAATTTACCAAGTGCAAGTGAAGAGAAGATTTGTAAAATTGTTGCTGAAACTGTGCTGAAACAATATGACTTCTCAAACAGGAGAGTACCATCACCTTTGCTTCCCAGCAGTCATATTTTGACAAAAGACAAAAGAACGTGGACATCAGTAAAGCAAGGTCTGACATTTAGGGCTTACACACTCAGAACAAGTGTCACTCCTTCRTTCAAGCAAGCCAAGTGATAGAAAGGATATACAAAATATACAGACAAGTACTAAACTCACAGAGTTTATGGAAAAAAAAAACCACGCCAAAAACCTTTGGTAAAGGCAGACAAAGTAAACAGAACATTGACTCATCCACTAGACCTAGCATTTTATACAGTATTTAAAAATATTAAAAATCAAGCTATATATATTTCTAATATACATGTTTACTGTTTTCAACTTTGCAAGAGTGTTAAMTTTTGCTTGTGTCCCCTTCATATTCTGCTTAAAATAATCTCACAAGCAGAGAGCTGAATAGGATTCCCCTCTTCAGATAAAGTCCCWGTATAATAAAACCCACTGCCAGAGGAAACAGAGACAGATTCTGATCCACACTACATTTCACCTCTGTTACATCAGCTTTAGTAACAGAATGCAGACTGTACCAACTCAGAATTCTTCTGATTTGAGAGAAATTCCTCTAAAAGAATTTAAGTTGCCCAGCTAGCTTTGCACAAGTATTTAAATTACATTTGTCAATGCAACAGGGTGTCAGTGCTCCAACTGTTCTGAACCAGGCAAATGCCACTTGGGAGTTGTTACAAGGTCTGAAGAAGCCTTTTTTTTTCAACACAAGTTACAAAACCAAGTTTAACCAGCTCCATGAGAACTGGATGAGCACAATATGCAGCATAAAGACACTTTTCCYTGCTTTACTTTGATTTCTGAAATTAATGTAGCCAAGTGAGGGCTGGTAATCAGAGTGCATATGTGCTCTTGAGACAGAAAGAGAACAGAGCAGCAGGCAACCTCCTGGTATGAATTTAGCAAGTAAAATAAGTCTGGGTGAATCTTTCCTACCAAACTCTCTTGAAACAAAACCAGATRTTCAGTAAAATGATCCCTCTCACCAATATCCTCCATATAAAAATAAACAGTTTTCAGAAAAACATTGTTGAATTTCTGGGTGCTAGGGGGAAGGGATGAGGGGGAAGAGATGTGAAAGTGGAAAAGTATTTATTTTTTATTTAGCAATATTAATTTGATGGAAATGTTTTGATATCCATGCCCTCTAAAAATTTGGGATTTATCTTTCTTTTTTTAATTAAATAATTCTGAAAATGTTGCACAATATTTAAAGATTAGCTAAATATTTCCTATCTCCMGTTGCCTGTTGCTTTAGAACTCCTAGTTGTCAAGTTGTTCTTCACAACATCAAAAGACTGAGGAGAAATAATGCCATGCTATTTCATGATTCTTAGCACACAACTGGTATCAGCTGCAAATAGCAGTATCTGCTTTGTTAAACTGGCAATAGATTAACACTGAAAAAATAAATAAAATCACAGAAATACCAATGTTCAGAAGATGTACATTCCCAAGAAGTCCAACTGAACATAAAGAAAGTTTGCAAAAAGAAAGAATGAAAAACTAGTAAATAAGGTACTTTTGGACAAGAAGCCACTTAAGCAATTAAGCTTTTTTAAATCCAAGGCAAATATGTGAAAGGATGGTATTCAAGTCACATCTTTTCACTCCCAACATTCACATTTTAAAGACTGAAATATCAACAGTGACCTAGCTGCTGTAGACACCAAACTCTACTCAGAAAAAGTTGTTAAATACAACAGCCATGACACCAAAGAAGTGCAATTAGCCACCTTATCAGTAATATTCATCAGAATTTGTAAACATGTGAGCATCYTGTGGTTAACAGAACAAAAGAGGGGTCAGTGCCATAGAGCTGCCTTAACTGTGAGACCCAGCTGTCATTGGAAGAGAAAAAATCACAGAGTGAATAGTGATAGTGATAGTGATTTATCTTAATATTCTCTATATTCACTATTATCTTAATAGTGATAGTGAATTTTCTTTACATTCAAAACAAGCCATTCAGCAAGCTTTTCATAAGTCACATTTTCACMGGGTCAACTGGAAGTGTTGTCTGAAAAGGGCTATAGCAACAAGTCTCCAATACATATTGCTGTGCATATGGAGAAAGAAAATAGCACATTTCAAGTAATATTTCRTTTAAATTGTGCTATTTAAGAATTGTCCAATTTGCAGCTGCAGATTTTAAGCACATGACCTGGTTTTCTCAGGGATTGTTCAGAGCTTTAATTCAGTCCCTTTATTAAATGTTTTTTCTTTAATTATGTTCACTGTCAAAAATACTTTTTTTTTTTTTTCTTGATCAGCTAATTACTTCTTTCTYTTGACTAGTTACTATTTTGGAATATGCTGTTACCTATTTGTTTTCATATGCTAAATTTTTARTTTTCAATAATCTTTCTGACATTTAGTTCTTTATCTTCCCCTTTCTTGCATGGAATGYTTTGGAACATTTTCAGTCAGCTTATCAAAGTGTTTGCTTACAGACATTTACTCTTTGTGTCTGCTTTTCTGTGTTGCCTTAATAATTCATGCTAAAAATGTTATTTAAGGAGCCTTGCAATTCTTCATTCTGAGTTTCTGAAGTGCTTCATAATAACTTCGTCTATCAAAGCTGCAAAGTGCAGTCTGTTTAACTACATTCTACTCATTGTTCTTGAGGTTCTGAAGAGCTGGGTATTATACTTTCATCTGAAYAAATGTTTTCATGCACTGAATATTCAGTTCTTTGCTGTTTGATATAAATTTTTCACTGTTAAACTTCTGCAATGCAGCTTTGCCTTGTGTAATAGCTTCCATACATACCCTACATAAAGTGTAGAACAGAATCARAGGAACACAAAATTATACAAAGCAGAGAACCAGAAAGCCTTTTAAATAAGGTCCTTCACTTTTAATGTAAGATGAGAGTGAGAAATAGCAAAGGTAAACATAAAAAAGTTTACTACTAAAAGGGGGAAGTGAAGTATACAGGAATGTGTGAAGAGTACTACAGAGAATAAAGTATTAATTCCAGAAGTATCATGATAGAAAAATAAAAGTACAAAAATAGTAATAGAATTTAGTGCTAAATTTAGAAATATTCAGCACATAAATTAAGGAGCTTCAGGAAATGTGTATTGCATTTGATGTTGAAAAACTTGTGAAGTGTGTGGGATTGACTTAATCATGATTATTGAAGATTCAAGAAGATGACAGAGAGGAGTTGAGTCATAAAAGCTGGAATTTTGGGACRTACCTGAAAGAATGTTGCCATGGTGAAAAACAAAGTGTAAATGAGCATTTGAAGCAAAATGCACAAATTTGTGACCAAGATCAGCAGTCTACTCCTCATCAGCATGCCACATGAACATTTTCCAACATATTTCAAAATCCTAATAAGAAATTATTTCATTCATGTACTTTTCAGTGTAGATGATGAGGAATAACAAAAAGCCTTCTTACAAATGGGCCAGCTATGGAGAACCAGTAGATGACACCCAGTAAAATAAGCTTAAGGATGAGAATTCTACCAATCATCTTAAATAAGATATAATTCAAGTGCTAGATATCCTTTCTGAAGATAAAAAATGAAGTTTTTTGTTTCTGTCTTTCTTGGGGATAAGAAATATCAGCTTTTATATTTATTTGAAGTGAAATGCATTCAACTTACGCTTGAATTTTTGATAGTTTGGATAGTTTTTTCTATCCTTCCAATGAGCATTAGTTTAAAGATGCCATGGTCAAGAGAGATTATGGACAGAATGAGGAAAAGAAAATGCTTTTACCAGTACAGCATGACAATTATGGTCAAGTGGATAAAATGAGTGAAAGGATTAAGGGAGYTAAGCATGAAAAGGAACCTGAAAGATGTTTTTCTTATACACATTTTTTAAAGTACTTTTAAAGGAACTACAATTAGAGCTTATGTTCTCATAGCAGTGAATTTGCATGGTTTTTTTCATTCCAGAAGTGGCATTTTTTGAATATACAAATCAGAGAGTACTGTAAGAGAACACTTTTGGCTACTGTGTATTTGAAAAACAGTTATGACAGTTGTTAAATAACATTAACCCATCAGGAATAATATTCATTTACGTTGCTGTTTGTATTAGTGAGTGTAACAGCCATCTATCTTTACCAAATTGACTGAGTTCCCATTATCTGTGAGAATAACCATGAAATTCAGAGMTGTCCAAGTGGATTAAAGCAGTGTTTGTAGATACAAGTTCTGTCACTTGGATGAAGTCTTTGAATGCTAATATATTCTCTTTTCTGTGAGAAGTTGGAATATGCTGTTATTTTGACCCATTCCAACARGTGCATTAAAAACTGGTAGCCATTTAAATTTTCCCCATGTACTGATTCTCTATCCTACGAGGAACAGACAAAACATCATGTACTAAAAAATGAGTCTTCATTGTGTTCTGTCTTTACATGAAACATTCTGTTCTRTCCCATTTTGTTACATTTAACATTCAGACATAAATTATTTATCTCCTGCTWTAATTTTATTTTCATTGTTCATTCTTTTTCATCCCCCACAGTAATATATTACAATAAGAGAATATTAAAATATAAGAATTTCCCAGTGACATTATTAAGTCATGAAAGGGCAAGTCCACAGGCAATATAATTGTGGCTAATATCTTTCAAGGCATAGTAGAATTCTTCAATTTAATTGGTTAAAATATTACTGTCAAGCCTTTGATTATATTAGCATAGATGCAGTGAGATACCAAGGATGCCTAATTGCTACTAAGAAATTAAGACTGTGGCAGGATATTTTTTTTTGTTATGAGTGCAAAATATGCCCTGTACATTTCAGTGCATCAAGTGACAACTGCATCCATATTCTCTTTTACATWAAAACATCTGGATGAGAGACTAACCCTACAGTCAATGAAGAAATCATYGAAGCAGATGGAAAGCCAAGAGTAGGGAGATACAAAGATAGAAGTCAGGGATGTCTAAACAAAAGAGAAGTCAGAATGATCAGAAAGATTGAAAGCAAACCTACCTCAAACATCTGTGTGCAGCCTGGGAAACATGCAGGAAGAACTAGAACTCCTCAGGTCACAGAACTGTGAAATTGCTAGTGGGACAGCTCATAAGACTGGGGTGCAATGTGAGACTAGAACAAAGAATGATGAGCAAGGAAAATGAGGAATGAGTGCTCCCTTCATGTGAAGGAGCAGCTTGGGTGTATGAAGATTTCTTCTGGGATGGATGACAGATMGGTTGAGTGTGTGAGTCTGGATCAGAGAGGCTAATAAAGGTTGGTATTGTGGTGAAATCTTGATTTTGATACTGCAATCCATTTGAGGGTACCAAGTAGAAGAAAGACATATGTCTGTTAATAGTCAGGAGGTGGACCATTTACCTTGTGAAGACACACTGAGGGAGCTTGTCAAGTCCAGCCTGGAGATGGCTCTAAGGGGACCTAAAGACCCAACCTAAAGACCTGCAGAGAGTCTYCCAAGAAGATCGAATATGGCTCTTCAATGGCACACAGATCTCATGGAATGAGAGACAACCAACATAAACTGAAACAGTAAACATTCAAAATGGGTAAAAGAAAGGACTTTTTCTCTATGAGGCAGCCAAGCAGTGGAGTATACTATCCAGCAAGGCTGTGTAGTCTCTGTCCTTGGAGGTAGTTGAGGTTTATTGTATAAACCCTGAACAGCCTGAGAGCTGACCTCAGAGCCAACCTTACTTTGGTCAGGAAGTCAGAATAAAGATTTCCTGAGGTCCCTTCTGTCCTGAATTACTCAGTGATTCTATGATTTTACCAAGAGGTTGTCGTCTGAATAGCCATGGCATTCAAGAAGTCAGGATCAGAAGCCACCATCTTTATTATAATCAAAGGTTTACTTAGTGAAGTCCTAAAGCTGTACACACAGCCATTGAGAAGAATAAATGACTCTCTGTCACAAAATCAAGYTAGGTGTTTAAAATGGCCAGAATATGAGTCCTTCTGTCTGTCACACACAGTTATCACTTATTTGCACACCTATGAGATCATATTGAACAACTACTTTTGGAGAAAGGGAAAATGTGTGGCCTCACCATCACTACCTTCCCCAGCTTGAGTAGCATGATCCCCTTAAAACAGCACAGCAAAAGAACTCTTTGTACACATATGAATTACCTTTGCTCTCCTAGAAACTACTCATGGACTGGTGTGTTGATAAGAACAGATTTACAGAATGTAAGAACTGTAGCAAATCTTACAGTTCATCTTAATACCTGACATTTTCTGCTRTATGAAAACACTCTCAGGGCATAGCATGAGAGGAAGATACTGCAAGTGAATTCTTCTTTGACCCATTTTGTGACAAAATGTGAGTTTGAGATGAGACACTCTGCCACATACTATGTTTGCAAAATCATTTTTCCTGAAGAGCCCACATCTCCACAAAGAAAAAGCAGTGGATAAGAATTGACCTTAACTTATTTAAACACACTAGAGCTTTTACTGGGAAAACATAACATAAGCTAAATGTGGAATAAAATTATGATACCTGGACTYCAGAGACTTAAAGTTATTCTAAAACTGTATATCAATTTTCCATACTGCTTTGCTAACCCTTATCTTGGTTTTTTGAAGATTTATGCCAAACAAGGGTTTGAACAGTCATTTTCAGATACAAGTCACAGTGCTATTTATCAAGGACATTCTCTACTTATCTTTTTCTTAAAAAGTGCAGGTTAAGCTGAATCTCTCTCATCATGTCAAAATCTAAAGTGTGTTTGAGAAATTCAAGCACACTTCAGCTCAGGTCTGATTAAACAACTACAAAAGACACATCATACATAAGACACTGAAATCAGTAGAACTAGTCARATAACACAATGAGAAAACTTTTTTTTATTATAGCAAAGTTATCTCTGACTCAACCTGGCTACCTAAAATGCTCAACAAGACAAAGAAATGTGGAAATGTGTGAAGCAAGCCTTTTCCAGTGTATTTTCCTCTTTAAAAATTATGGATAGAGTTCAAGAAAGGAGGCACAATGGGTGCAACATAAAAACTCAAAAGAATTTCCCAAGAGAATCATTGAAGATATTTTTTATTTGCCCTAGGCTAAAATTTATGGAATATCAGCAGTACTTTTGGTTGTCCTGTAAAGGGTTTCTTTAATAAAGTTCTGAAATAACATTCTGGTAGAATATTTTAGGACAGTAAATATAAATATAAACATAAAACACAAATATGTACTGCTTGTTTCCATTTAAATCAGATCTTGAGGGACTCTATAGCAGAGCTGAAGACCAGATCCAATCTACCTTTTTGAAATTCTCATGGARACACAGTGAAACTCGTACTTCCCCCACTTTAGATAAGAGGGATATTTTTAAGGAGTTTTAAACTTTCAAGATTTTATAATCACACAGTAACCTTGAAATGCTTTTCCCTCTAGGGTCCCTGACTGAAATACAGATTTCTCTGAAAGTCATGCATGAGTTAATTAATACATTTACCTGGAATAATTTTAAAAGTAGGTACTCAGATTACTAAAASAGCATAGCTTCATTTTTATTTCTCCTAAAGCTAGACTAGACAACAGCTTGATTACTGGTCTGTCCTTATTTCAAATGTAACAAAGAAGGCCATAAAGTATTTTTAAAATCTCTTCCCATTTAAGAAAGTCCTTTTATGCAATCAATACTTTTATAGCGAGGAGAGGAGAGGAGAGGAGAGGAGAGGAGAGGAGAGGAAGAGGGAGAGGAGAGGAGAGAGAGGAGAGGAGAGGAGAGGAAGGAGAGGAGAGGAGAGGAGAGGAGAGAGGAGAGAGGAGAGAGGAGAGGAGAGGAAGGGAGAGGAGAGGAGAGGAGAGGAGAGGAGAGGAGAGGAGAGGAGAGGAGAGGGAGGAGGAGAGGAGAGGAGAAGGAGAGGAGAGGAGAGGAAGAGGAGAGGAGAGGAGAGGAGAGGAGAGGAGAGGAGAGGAGAGGAGAGGAGAGGAGAGGAGAGGAGAGGAGAGGAGAGGAGAGAGGAGGGAGAGGGAGAGGAGAGGAGAGGAGAGGAAGGAGAGGAAAGGAGAGGAAGAGAGAGGAAGGAGGAGAAGGAGGAAGGAGAGGAAGGAGAGGAAAGGAGAGGAGAGGAGATTGGATATTTGGGCTTGCTGCAACATTTGACTCTCCTAACAAAACAGAAAACCAGACTCACAACAAGAATTGAACTAATCCATTTTTCTACTAATCCAGTCTGGTTTCATGCTTTGTGATCAGTAGTAGGGAAAAGTACTCCCTGTGTAATCATTTGCACATTTTTCATGCTATTCACTCCACAGGACCAAGCCCTCTTTCAGCAGCCTGTATAAATAGTGTGCAATTAAGTGGCAGCTGTTCAGATTTCACATTGTCCTTTTATTAAGTGTACAGGTTCACATTCAATATAGCAAAAATATTCTCTTCTGCAGTCACAGACTCTCTTATATTATTCAGTCTGTGATATTGTTTTCCGCTACTACATTTGAGAATTGCACAATAATAAGTGTGTGAGGTGTTTTTTATTATTTTCATATTCTGTTTAGAGWATTAATCTGTTCTATATCATCATCTATATTCAGATCACGGTCTTCATTTATTTCAGTTTTATATTTGAATACTGAATATTTATGTTAGGGTATAGGCAGACACTTTAGACACACTGTAAGGCATTGCCCCTTTCTTTGATCTAGGTTCAGTCCCTGAGCAACTGTGCTTGCCTCTGCCTGCCTGTCTCATATAACTGTGAAAGAACAGGGTGTGAAGGTGCATGATGTGTTTGTGTGTGTGTCTGTTTGTACTGAGAGGAAGGAGGGAAAGGAGAATTCTGGCCTGAGAGTCCTGCCCAGCATTTCATAGGAAATTCATGTCCTGTTCTCAAGGATAATAGTATAGAATCACAGAATCCCTGAATCAGAGATTCATCCAGGTTGGAAAAGGCCTTTAAGATCACAAAGTTCAACCATTGCCCCAGGACTGGCAAGTCCACCACTAAACCATGTCCCTGAGTGCCACATCTACGTATCGTTCAAATATCTTTAGGAATGGTGGCTCAACCACTTCCCTGATAAACCTTTTGTCTTAGTTTAAGACAATTATATGAGGTGAAGACTCCAAAATTCATTATCTTCTCTTTTAGTTTTTAACCACTCCTCTTTTCCAATAAGATGAATGCAAGAAGATATAAGTGAAAAAAATACAGTTTACGAAAAAAAAAAGCAGCCAATGCATCTGAAACTCCTAAAAAACAAAGCAACCAATGCATCTGAAACTCCTGCCTTTTACAGTTTTTTCTTTTAAAGGTTAGAAAATTGCACACAAATAGTCTGTGTTATTATTGTTCACATATTAAATGACCATAYTATTTCATGACATGTCAGCATTTCTTCAAACCAAGATAACAGTAATAACCACTAGATTAGAAAGGTGCTGAATCCCGGGGATGCCCTGGCCACAAAGAAAACAAGCAGGCAGAGAAGCCCCTCCCCATACATGGTGGRCTCCATAGGCAATGCTGTGACCAGAAGGCAAAAACAATATGGCAGAGAAGCCCAGACCACATGGTGGAGAGAGATAACAAAGGAAAAACAACACAAGCCTCCGTGATWACAAAACTCCCTTCTTCCCCAGACAATACCCAAAAGGGGCCAGGAACAAAACAAAACCTGGAGACCAATTTTTTTTTTTTTTTCCCAAAAACAAGAGTCAATGCTGTCTGCTGTCTCACCTGACAGGGGCTCTCCTGGTGACAGCAGTTCTGGCAGCAGCTGGGGCTGTGAAATACTGCTMCACAGGGCTGTGGTAGTCAGCAGGAGTGGCTGGAACTGGGGTGATGGCTGAAGAACTCACAGAGAGTTTGGTGTCCTTGTGTAGCTGTCCTGAGTGGCAGCAAAGAAAAGGTCTGAAGGAAACCTCCTCCCTGGTTCCAGAAATGGGATTGTCATGGCAAGAGTGACCAGAAAGGTGTTGCAAAATTTGCTGGTGGGCAGCTGGGATGTGGCGCAGCTGCCTCCCCCAGCAAGTCCGAGTAAAGTTTTTTTTCATTTATTTCTTTGTACACTTGTCTCCTTATTGGTTAAAGGGAAGCCGCAAAAAGCTAAAAAGGGAGGTAATTCACTTTGGAGTTTCTGCCCCATATAATTGTCTTAAACTAAGACACCTTTCCACAAAGAAATATTCCCTAATATTGAATCTAAATTGTCCCTGACACAAGGCCATGTGCTCTTGTCCTAGCATTTGTTACTTGGTAGAAGAGACTGACCCCCACAGTCAGGATTTCATCTACAAAATCTTTCAGGTAGCTGTAGACAGGAGTAACATCCTCCTAAGCCTCCTTTTCTCCAAGCACTACCCAGTACCCTCAGCTGCTCCTCATAAGATTTGTGCTCCAGACCTTTCACCAGCCTCATGGCTTTTCTCTGGATTTGCTCCAGCACCTCAATGAATTTCTCGTAGTGAGGGGCCAAGAACACAGAATTTTAGGTGTGGCTTCATCAGTGCCAATTACAAGGAGACAARAATTTCCCAAGTCCTGCTGGCCACAATTTCTGATYCAAGCCAGGATGTCTTTGACTCTTTTGGCCGCCTGGGCACACAGCTGGCTCATGTTCAGCTGCTGTTGATCAACACCTCCAGGTCCTTTTCTGCTGAGCAGCTTTCCAGCCACTTTTCCTCACACCTGTGGCATTGTATGGGGTTGTTGAGACCCGAGTGCAGCACCTGGCACTTGGCCATGTTTAATCTCCTACATTTGGACTCTCTCCATTGATTCAGCCTGTCCAGATTCCTCTGCAGAARCTTCCTACCCTCCAGTAGATTGATAGTCATGCACGATTTGGTGTTGTCTGCAAACTTGATGAAAGTGAACTCAATTCCTTTGTCCAGATCATCCAGCTTATGCAGTAGAGGTAATAGAGACAATAACTTCTTTTTCTTTGCTTCATTGCTGTTGAAGGAGCATGCTGTGTATCAAATAACAGTGAGAACTGTTGCATAAAAGAAGAAAAATGTCATCAGAGTACATGTATTCTGTATCATGACAGATGAACAAGGGAACAAAATAAGGATCCAATAATGCTGACACATCCTGAAATATTATGGGCATTTAATATGTGAACAATAATAACACAGATTATTTGTYTGTGATTTTCTAACCTTTTAAAGAACAAACTGTAAAAGGCAGGAGTTCAGATGCATGGCACACAGTGCAGCAAACTTTTGCACAAATCATATGAAAGACTGAAGTCTGTAGCCCCATAATACATACCTGTGGCATTTATCTGCTAATTGATATCACTAATGGATTTTCGTTCTCTGCATAGATAAGTTAGAATGGATACACATATCAATAAACAAACTGTAGAGGAACACTGAACCTCACAAGACCAGAGCTATATTTTATGTCCCAGAGAACAGGCTGTACTAACTATTTTTCATCTCTTTCACCTGACCCTGAAATAATCCTTTTTTTACTGCCTATCTTTCTTTCAGGCCTAGCTTTCTTATTGAAGTTTCATATTAGATCTAAAATCCTTTTTGTCACTTCAAGTTCTGGCTCACACCTTATCTTCAGCTTCCACTGAATCATGTCCTACCTCACTCTGAGGCCTCTGGTTCTGTTTATTTATTTTCTCCACATACCAAAGACTTTGTTTTGTTACCTCTGCATCACAATTTTAGTGTGGGTGGGTCACAGGGGAATGTTAAAATTGCAGATTCAAAGTGTAATTTTCCTTTCTGTTACCCTTTAGATCAGAGTAACAAAAATAACAGTTTTGAGAAAATTCCTATCTGCATCTGTCATATGGAGTATGTAAAATGRGAAAAAATATTCCTGTATTTTCCTCTGAAAATAAGTTTCTACTGAAGAAATGCAATCTGTAGGTTTTTTGAACAGAATGTAATTATATAAACCAGGTAGATTATTCAGATTAAGAGAAAAGTGGATCACTAGGAAGTTTTCAATTATTTTTTTCAAAGTATGCAGAGTTTTCTCCCTTTTCAAACTGGTTATGTTTTATTCGTTTACCTTAATCTGGTTCACAAGTATAAACCTTATTTTTCTGAAATTTGAAGGGATGAAGCATCTGTGAATAGTATGAAAAAAATTCACTTTTCCAGGACTGAATATTTCWACAGAGGCACAGTAAAAGAAATGAAAAAGTTAGACACTGTCAAAGACATCTTGGAGTGGGGACTTCTACAACGTAAGCCCACAGTACAATTAATAATAAGCAAAGTATCTCTACACTTAAATTGAGGTTCGTTATAAATGTCATGATTTTAACTGAAAACCTAAAGAGCAAATTAAAAGCTGTATCTTTTTTGTTTATGATGGGATGCATGATATGTTTACATGAATCACAAAAAGCACACCATCCAATGTATCTCATGGCAATGGAAGTAATAGAAGAAGTTAGCTCTCYTCACAATATTTTTCCTGGTTCCTTCTTCAGGACATCCACCCACACCTTCCTTTCTCCAGTTCTGCTGAACTCTCTGAAGCTACTCTGATTCAGGGGGACATTTCCATCCCAGTGGTGCTTTTGCAAGTTTTTCACCAAAGGGACTCCTTGGGAAGTATCCCCACACCCCACCTTTGTCTTTCCATATCTGCTGTACTGGGGATGGTTTGCAGCAGGCTGAAATTGGGAATGATTCTGCCACAAAAGCAACCAGGATCATCAAGATCAGTGAGCCACGGTCATGCCTTTTAGGTCAGCATTAAACTATTCTGATGTTAAATATGGCTCATTCAGAGCCAATTCATATCCAGCTGAAGTCAGCAGGAGTCTTGCATGGATTTCAGTGATCTTCATGTAAAGCCCAGCGAAAGCAAGACCTTTTTTCCCTGTGTGAGCAAGATAACAAAAATGGAAACGGTAATGATTGATTATGTAGGTCATTGTCAGTTCTGTGAGCTGTGTGTTATGCATAATGTATTAGGCTAACCCTAAGGAAAAGTAGTTTGTGATGGGGAGTAGAGATGACTAAATTCTAGGTGCTAGAGTACTTTTGTTCATCTTGATGTGAATAGATCTTGTGTTTTACTGGGTCTTGGTAGAACAGAGATAAATTTATAAGAAAATTTTGCCTTAGATCTTCACTCTTTCTATTGACTTAAATGAAAGCTGATTTGACTTAGCTAGGGCAGAATTTTGTATGCACACTTTTGAATTTTAGGAGAATATATATTTATGTCCTAAGGTACCATGTTCACTTTTCCAATGTTGTTTTTAGTTGCCATTTCTTAGCTTTAATGTTTTTTAAAATAAATATGCACTCCCAGAAGCAAAATAAATTTAAAAATTCCTGTTTTCACTGTTTTTCATTTTTATATTAAGTATGCCCTGCATACTCTATAGTGCATGATTAGGTAAATAAGGCTTGATTACTAGAACTTGTTGCTCTTGGCATCGTTAAGAATAAGGTCCACAAGAACAACTTYTGCACCTGAAATGACTATCAGAGCATTAGGCATAAATCACACAAATATATCTCTGTTGCATTCCTGAAAGATACAATACTCAAAACAAACAACTGAGCAGAAACTGAAAAAAAGCCTGGAGTTACTGTAGAGTTTAATTATTCACTTGTGGGTTTTTTTGTTTGTTTCTTTTGGTTGTTGGGTTTTGGATTTTCTTTTAAATCTGTTTCTGGCAGTAGGAAGAAGTAAAGCACAGAATGAGGAAAAGAGTCTTCCAAGCATTTAGGAGAACTTATATCCTCTCCAGAAATGTTTGATCTATTTGTGGTACTACAATGAGCTGTTCCTTTGGCAAGAGGAGGTACACTAGGTAGTTCACACCACACAATTTATTTACAAGCTGCAACTCCATTTTTTTTTCCTGAAAGATAGAGGGAATACAGCCAAGTGTAACATAAATATGCAAGTCTGATGTGTCTGTGTCAGATACCATCCTCAAAGACATTTCACTTGGAAAGAGTGAATTGAAATCTCCAGATATTYCTTCGCACTGAGAAAAATATAYTAATGAAAACAATGCATTTAAAGAATATAGGGTCTGATCGTTTATTTATTTATTTATCTATTTATTTATTTATTATGGAATGTAGCAATGTCATATGCTAAACAATCATTTGATGGACGTAAATAAAAATCTTTGAACTTTTATTCCTTTATCAAAAAATGCAACGTTTCTGTTTTGCACTGCTCCAGTTATCCAGTTAATATCATATTTTTAATGAAAGGCAAATTGTATATGACTGGGATTATTGAATATTTGTTTCATTTTAATGGTACTTAATTATCAAATATGTGTTCCCTCATGAATAGGCTGATTCCAAATGCKTCACTAGGAGTTGTTGTTACATGTTAAGCTGTTTTGGCCAGTCATGTTGGAATGAAAAATGGCAATTTTATATCTCTCACAAGAGATATGCAAAAGGAGCACAGTTTCTTTATAACACTTTAGTAAATCCCATCTTAGAGCTAGAAATGGGAAATTGCTTTGGTTCCATTCAGTGCCCTGTTCCTCAAATTAAGATTTTTCAAGATAAAGGATTTGGCAAGATTATCACCCATTAAGCAACTGCCAACATAACCAGAGCCATGAAATGCTCCTTCTGAAAAAAGCAATAGGATGGGCTCAGCTGTGCAGACTCAGATTTCCCCATRGACTTTTCCCTTGGCTAGCAGAACTCTGAAGTAGGGGTGTTTCCAACATTCCTTTTTCCCCATAAAGAGTAGCCAATTAAGGTATCATCCTTAAAGTAAAATTTAAACAATGTTAATCAACAGGTGGATCAGAGCTACAGAAGCAAATGTGGTAAGTAATTAATTAAATTTAACTTTTTGCTCTTTTGAATTGCTCYGTTAATGGAAAGAAGGTGACAGTGATATTGTGAGGAATGTTCAGAAGCATTTCAAGGTTCCATCTCTTGTTGTATAAATAAGACAAAAGCAGATGTGTCATGTAAATTTTCATGTTAATAAATGAAAAGGTATTTTATYGAAATATTTAATAAAATTCTTTCAYATTTRTTACTATCTGGGAGAYTATTCCTCTTGCAACTTTATCAAATATTCATATAATCCCAGTTTACAGTGAAGACCATAATTAAAATTTGAAACAAATGTTTGAAGAAAATGTCTGGCAGCATTTTTGCAGCTCAAGTTATGTGTGATGATAAGTGAATAGAGCAAGAGTGAGATGATAACTGGAATATCCACAAGAGAGTGGGAAAGAAGCAGCAGAAGAAAAACATAAGAAAACATGCCTAACTTGTATACTCTACTTGCTTAGTTCTGCTTGCAAATTGCACATTATCAAATTAAAAAATAATTAATAATCAAGATGTTCTGTTGCTATTTATCAATGTTTCATGTAAATTGAGTGTGGATGTAGCCATTTAAATTTAGTAAATTTTTTCTATTCTTTCCACTTCATTGTTTGGAGTCTACGCTATTCAGAATTAATTTTATGTGAACCTATCATTCTCTATGCATATCTAAAGAATTTGTAYTATTCATGATCCAGCAACAGAAGAAAAGCAAATACCTCCCCTGAAAAAAAAAAAAAGAAACAAAACAAAAAACCCCAAACCAAACAAAAAACCCACAAAACAGAAAACAAAGGAGATGGGTATTATTGTAACATTCAAAGAAATAATATTATAGCAGCATTTATGTCCTGTATTTCATTTTTATTCTCACAGGCCTAGAGGTGTGGAGACATTTAGCTCATGTAACTACTGAAATATCAGCTTRCATAGATTTTGAAATTCAGAAAACCATAAACCACAGCTACAAACCATGGTGGGAATCTATGCTGGCACAGACAGGCTGTTCGTGTCATCTGCCATGGACCTGATTCCTCACGTGGCACTGCTGGAGCAGGGAGTTTGGGGAGGCTCACTGCCCATCACTGTTCTGCCTGCCATGCAACACAAAGCCCCAGTGCTGGGGCAGGGGCTGAAAGGGAAACAGGACATTGTAGGACAGAGGGACTGACTGTGAAAGCCAGGCCCCAAGGCATCTGGGGAGTTACTCTGACCACCAACACCCAGCAATGGCCTTTCCCAGCCACTCTTCCCTCCTACCCACCACACGAGTCCATGCCAGGTAAAACACATGTCCCTACAATGTCCCTTTTCTCTCCAAAGCAACAAAGGCCCCTTCCAGTATCATCATCCCTGCCTGTCACCCATCCTGCCACCCAGAGTGGGTCCTCTTGGGGAATGTCTCAAGGACACATCCCCAGGCCCCAGAAAGGTTCTTGTCAGGTGGCACACATCCTCTCCTCTCCAACATACATTCTGTGTCCATGGGTAGGCATCGACCCAGATATTCATGGAAGAAGAAGCCAAAAGGATGGTCTTCTCACCCACAAGGGGGTGGTCACTCAAAATGGGCAAGGGGGGCCATGATGGCCTAGATGGCAGCTAGCCCTCTGTGTGCTGGTCCCACCCCAAGCTCAGCTATCCTCAGAGGGTCAGCCACTTGGGGAGGTGTTCCACCAGAGGGCCACCACTTTCTTGAACTATTACTTCCTAACTTAGTTTGTTGGCATAAGCCACAGATGGCCACATTTATCACACAGCCTCAGGCTGATCTCTCTGATTTTCACCCTACCAAAAGTCGTTTACCTACTGTGACCTGGTCATTAGTAGGCTAGATGGATGCTGATTTTATGCCCCTTTATTAAATTAGATTTTCTCTTTGAAAAGCAGGTGATCTTTCCTTTTTTATATATATATATGTCATGTATACACTTGTGAGGTATACAAATTTAAGTTAGGCAAAACATACTTAGTTAAATACAGCTTAACAATTTTCTCTTTTCAAAACCATATGTCAAAGTCACAATACCAGCTATTCTCAGTGAASTAAGGCAGTGTTTTTAAAAGGACATTAACCTTAATTCATATGCCACATCTGGCTTTCGAAATCACCAAGACATTGCTTTACATTAAATTATTTTTTAAATCTGGAAAAAAATACCACCATGAACATGCCCTTTTGCTGACACATTATYAGCAGGTTTACTGAAAGAAATTTCTCCCCTTTGGTGCATTTTTTYCCTACTTTGGAAAGAAGACCACTAGCCAATTATAGAAATTAACAATTAAGTCCTTCCTTGATGTAAAACAAGTTAGCTAAATGAAAATTGAAAAAACATTAAATAACTGTAACCATTTTTGTTTCTGCCTGTTTCTATTTCTAGGTCAAGCATTTCTATTTCAAGAATTGGATTCTRTACTGAAAAAATAAAAACCAACAGAACACTGTTTAATGCATACTCTGGTCTTCTAACAGCATGCAGAAAACTTATGGCCTCAGATAACGATGTTCTAAGGCAGTAGTGCTCAAATTATAGCTCTTAAGGGACCTGAATATGGCTCTCATGAAACCAATGTGTCTCATTTGTGTTCCTTTTGCTGTATTTTAGTCCTGGAGACAGAAGAACAATGATAATAGAAAAAAAACCCTGTACAAAAACACACCTGCAAGGGAATACTGGAACAGTAGAGAACCACCTTATAGCCCTTTTAATTAAGTGAAAGATGCAGGGGGAAAAAAAGAGACATGAGGCAGTGACTTTGCMGAATGGAATTGCATATGAGAAAACAGAAATAAAAAATACTCRTTTTCAGGTGTTAAAGCTCTCCTGCCTCCTGACTAGGATATTCCAAATTCTTGAAATAGAAAATCCAACTGAGTGAAGCCAGCAGACAATTTTAAAACCCAAATGTTTGTGGTTCAAAAACTGTGGTTCTACTTGTACATAACTGTTTGTACAGTTTAAATCCAACCTGAGCTTCAATTTCTATCCTAGCATTTTTTTTCATTTATTTACATTTCTTCCAAATAGTGCGTCAAAGGCTGACAAAAGAATAGAATGACAGAAATGCCRTCCCTCATTGTCAGTCCTGTCTTACAGACTTGATTTTCTATGACTCTATGAACCTTCAGTACAGATTACATAGAAATAATACTTTATCAAATCATATTTTTTCCAGGAGCTGAAAGATACTTTAGTGAGGTTCACGTAAGTTTGTTCTGAAGCCACTGCTATACTTCTTTGGTGTCATTGTTGACATTTCCAGATCCTTAGGCACACAAACTTTATAATTATTTAATTTTAAAACYCATTTCCATTTAAAACTGGAAAAATTTTTAATACTTCCTATGTGTTCTCAAGATGGATGAATATGAATATTAATTTAGAAAACACTAGATTTTTTTTGGTGAACTTTCCATGTATTTTTATCCTTTGTATCTGCTTTTCCCAAATATCTGGGCACAGTTTTTTTGACTGTCTGTTTTATCTGTGGAAACATAGGTTTTGTCACTCAGTGTTATATCAGAGAGAATATTGTTTATAAAATATTATATAACCACATATCAAATGCAGAACCATTCCTATTGATAATGAAAAATACTTTCAATGAATTGTTCTTACTTATTTGCTCTGACAGTTTGAGGGGGGGTCCAGTCCCACAGAATACAGCGTGCCTCAGTGCTGGGTTGCATATAAAGGATGTCAGCAGTGGCTTAGAGCTAAGCACTTTGGCCCTGATGCAGTCAGACAGATATGCATGTGCTTAGCTTAATGTACAAGAGCAGCTGASCAGGGACACATGGTGAGGTCTGAGTGTTTGGCTCATTTCCTGGAGCAGAGCACAAGAGAAGAAAGATATTTAATGATCTTAAGGTCAGTAGGCCTTGTTCTGTGAATATACTGGCTTCAGAAAAAGAAAAATCATAGAGATACTTTTTTATCTTTTATTGCTAAACAAAGGAAATATGAATCCTCTAAGCAAACATATGAACCAACAAACAAAGACATGAAAAACAGAATGACCCTTAGAAAAGTGTAGTCTTTTTGTATTACTGGTAATATTGAGGATGACTAATCAAGTCAGGCTGATTACATTCTATGAACTGTTTGTAGGCAATTTCAAAGCCAAAAGTTATTTAAAAACCTTCAGATAACAAGTGCATATCCTTTAAGAGCTTTTTCTACCATTGTTTTACTACTATGTAGCAGTAGAGTATTGAAGTAAGTTTGATTGAGGATAAGTGATCTTGTGTTCGAAGATTGTTTTTGTTCATAAAACATATGAACATAAATTGTTCAGAAGCCTAAATCAGATAATTTGTGAAAAAATCTGTTAAATATGCAAAATACAGAGCATGAGAAAATGAAACTGTAAAGATGCTGCATTTTTTGAGAGATCTTACTCAATGCCTTTGGTGCATATGGAGTATCTAGATTCCTAGAAGTCTTGTGGCTACATGTGAGTGATGTAAAAGGATGAAACAATGTGATACAAGTTACAATGCACAATTTACGGTTTTCCTATGAAAGAGCTACAAGGATCCTTGCCTTTAATGTGAGATCATTACCCAAAAGTTGTGGTTCYACTTTAGACTTACAAAAATCACACAGACAGTCCAGAGCTCCTGATGTCCTTGTGGGCCCCATAATCATATGTGGTTGTACAAGGGATGGTGAAGTAATCTGTTCTTTCATTCCTGTCAAAAGAAGTGAGTTAAAAGGAAAAGTGAGATTGGACTTGGAAATTTTGATGGTCAGCCCAGTGCTATCCCACAGTGGAGCAAAACACCCTGTAACAGACCCAAAATGTTTCATGTTACCAAGTTCCTCCTTGCCCATGGTTTCCTGAGATGGGTAGAGGGAGCCTTGCTGCTATCAGCCATATGTAAGTTTTAGTATGTGATTATTAGAAGATGAGAAAGTCTGGTAAGTGGWAGACTATTTACTGTGTATTTTTCACATTAGATTATGAGTGTGCTCTCTCTGGAGATGAAAGATTAAGGTGTGCACTGTTGTGTGCACAGCAGAAAATGCTGGCCTTTTCAGTCTTTTAAAYTCTCTGAACTGCAAAACTAGTATTTTTCTTAGATTAGATTTTTACAGGATTTACATACCAGAAAAAAGAAAGAAAATTTTGAAGTCCAAAAGAAAAACAGCCAACAGTAGCAACACCACCCAGTCTTAAACTTTTCTAAAATGGAGTATCATTCAGCAATTTCAAAGATCTACTGAGGGAAAAAATATACAAAATAAATCATTTTAGAAATTAGAAAAGTCCCATTTGTACTATATGCATATTTATCTTGATTTAAAATTCTGAACAGAAACATGCTCCACATTAAAAAACACACTTTTTTTTCCTTATAAACATGTCTAGGTACCTAATGTAGTAATTTAAATAAAATTATGATTTTTCTGTACTGGATGCTTGGCAACCCTTAAAAATTCTAATTTTCTTTAAGACACAGATTTGTCCTTGTAAAATGTACTTTTATAAGTTGATAGCTTAGAGAATGCAACATTTTGGGAATGAAAACAAAAACTTGTATTTCTTCTCGATACGTTATCATAGGCTGGAGGGACTCAGTAGTCCACTCTGTCTATGCCAAACACACCCTGAAGACACACCTGAGCCTACATTTACTATATCTCCCTGATCGTGTGTGAGATATGGAGGGAGAAAAATGTTATGCTTACATTGGTGAAATTGTTTCATTCTATTCCTTCCTTTCAAAGTTCATTTCTGGATGGATAATTACCTRTTCTGTGAAGGAAACTAAAATCTGCTGTGATGGTTATTCTAACAAACTCTAGAAATGTTCTGAAATTTGTTGTCACTGCCTTGTACTATAAAATGTCTGCAGTGCAAGGCAGCTTAATGTTTGCTTTCAAARCTCAGAAGTGTGCGAAAAGAGAAAGCTTTGGGGCTTCAGTGGAACAATTTCATGTTACAATAAGTGGTAGAAGGCAGTTTAGCAGTCAGGTATTTAAACTGAGATATAAGCATTTAGAGCTGCCTCCTGCTGCACACTCAGCATTGTTTGCTGTTTCAGAGGTAGATCACTGCTTAGCGTGTTTGATTTAGTTTACAGTTACGTGTGATGCTTGTGCTATGTTGCAGTGCTGAAATCTCCTTTATAAAACATCAGTTCATAGGCTTTAAAACCTATCAGTAAACTATCATGTAGCTGTACTGGCATTTTGCTGCTTACAAGTTCATTGTTGTTGCTACCATTTGTTGTTTTAAAATTGTGCTACTTTCCATCATATTACCAACTTCTTATTGCAATTTTCAGAAGCCTCTCATCAGATTCAGTAATGCAGAAATAAAACCATAAAACTCAAATTAACGTCTAACACTTTATTTTGCAGAAAAACCCACTGTTAAGTGGTATATGAAAACTAAACAAGAAGGATTTGAACTCCAGGATCTTCTTACAACAAATTCTCTTCAGTTACACAGTCAAAATATTTTTTCAAAGACCCAATGCTTTAAGAATGAAAGATATGTTATTCTATACTTTTCAAGTCACATGATACAACAGAATTGAAGATAGCTCATAAAAAGAAAATTGGTAGCATTTACTAGTCATATCATTTAAATTATGACCAGAGTGGATTCTCCCCACTGAATAAGAAAGCATATAATTTATATTCATTCCTTTCTTAATTTCTTTCTACCAAAACAATACTCTGTTAGGTGGAAGAGAGTATGACAGGTTCTTGTATTGTACCTGTAATTCCACTACTTTCATGACAGAAAAAGTYGACTTGATCTCTGTTATTGGTTAATTAAAAACTAAATTTCTTTGACTCATACTCTAGCTTTCCACTTAAAAATTAATTATGGCCAATAACAAATAGCAAAGTGTTCCTTTTCCAGAATAAGTTCCCCARTGGGATGCAATGAAAATGTTAATAATTAATCAAATAGTCTAACTTGGTATTATTTTTTGCTACCTCYCTCATATACAAAACCGTTCTGATGTTCGTTGACTTTTGTTTCATAAATATTTATATATAATTGCATTTTCCTTGTAAATTGCATTTTTTTACCCCAAAGGGAGGAAAAAACAATTTGTGTGTTAATTTTATCTCACTGGTTTTGTTCAGCTTCAGTAGTTCTGTATATAAAATAAGAGATTAGATMAAAAGAAATGCATGCAACCTGTGTTTTATAATTTAAAGAATAATAATTAGACAATTCTGCTAATTTTGCAGCAATTCAGGTACATTGCTACCTCCCAGCAAAAAYTGAAAAGCAGGCAATTCAATGTTCCTGTTCCCCCTACTGCCCAACTTTAATGGTAATTTTATTTAGATTCTGCTGCCCCCTACAGAATAATTAAATATTTAGCATTTTAAAAACCTGAGGGTTGGTGTCCATTATTTTTTAATATTACCTGGACAAGTTAATGCACATTTTCCATGGAAAGAAGCAGAGCTTTATTTGCTGTRATTACAATTTTTTAATATGTTCTGCATGACCTGTACTAGAAAAAAAAAAGAAAAAAAAAAACCTCTCCATTTTATGTTATATTGATAAATAAAATTAAAACAAAAAAAAAGTGATGTGCACCATTATTGAACCACTGAATTAAGGTGAAACATTTTTTGCATAGTCCAAGAAAACAGAAAGCAAGAGTACTAACCTTTGAATCTCAGGAAGTTAGCTAATTACGTACTTTATCAGCTGCTACCTATACTACCATTCTTTCCTGACTCCACTATCTGTAACAAACAGCAGCAGTTAAATGCAATGATGCACTTCAGATTCTAATAGAAAACAGACTGTGAATAGGATAAGGAGAAAGAGATAATACTCTAAATGTAAACTTTCTATTTCTAATTACATTTCAAAAATATAACATGCTCTTTGAAAAGTAATGTTTGTACTAGTTGATATTCCTACAAAGTAACTTTATAAATAAAAAGAAGACCTAGATTATCTTACCTGTGGCAAACCTCAAATTGAATAGGTAAGTTTATTCTCCATAGATATGCCCTGGCTGTCTCATATTGCACTGTATATGTCCATCATTTAGGAGATTATGCATGAAGGAGAGGAAGCCACAGAATCCTCTATCATATTTAGTCCTTGCAACTGTGTGGAGAAAGAAAATAAGCAGGAGATTTCATATGGCCTGGATTAGCTCCCTTTGGTGTTCCCTAGAAACCAGGCATTAGAGGAAAGAGAAGTGTRGTGAATGTGCTTGAGTTTCTCTTAATAAATACTTCCCAAAACTCACAGCCACAGAAACTCACCTGTCCTTGACTTATTGAGATTAGCAAGAATTTAGGACACTGCAGTAATTACATCCTTAAAATATCTCAATTTTTCTGTGTTTCCCCAAATACTCAAAAGACACTAGACTTGAAGAGGCAGGTACAGGTTATGCCTTCCAAGGCATATGGTGAATGAATCATGGAGCAAAAAGTTGGGCTTGGATTGCTTGTTTTCAGTTAGCTTCTGTGATACTGTGGGGGGCTCATGTGACAGTAACCCCTGAGGCTAGTAGGATGGCATTGTTTAAGAGTGAAACTCCTATAGGGTTGAGGGGTTTAATTCCAACAGGCAGTCACTGCCCTCCTAGCTCAGGTGTAGGGGCCAGCCTTGAGTGGAAGAAAGCCCAGAAGAAGCCTYGAAAGAGGAAGGCTTCTGATGTGATGAATTCCGTAGCATAGTCCTTTTTATACAGTGGGAYTATGGTGGCCTTGGAKTGTGCTTTCTCAWACAATGTCACGMCATCACTGGAACATGACGAGAATAGRGGAGAGTAGGRCTAGAATAAGGAGTCGAAGGGAGTTGTAGTGGAATCATATTGTTAGTCCTGAGGTGCGCCACTGGCTGGTTTTCCTTGCAAATTAATTTTGTTGAGGTGTTAGCAAACCCAGGAAAACTTACAGGCATTTTGGTGCCTTAGCTCATTCATATGTTGGAAACAAATCCCAAATTTAATGAAGATTTTACAAGAGTTGGCTATAAAGGGGAAATTAATCCATGAAGACAGACTCACATTAATGAGTGATACTTCTTAAATAAGCACAGTAAAAATGTCCTCAAAAAACCCAAAGATCTTTCTCAGGTGAAAGGTGARAACCTTTGCACCAGTAAATCCAAATGCACCCGTGTATAAAATACCTCATCCAGAGAAATTTTCTGGATGGTATTACTTTCAATTAATAAAGGATTTGCTTTTGAAACATATTTCAGTAATTTCTCACCTTCATGTTTAAAGAATGAATGTATTTACTGGAGGTAGAAAAAGGAAGCAGAAAGATGAAAAAGGCTTGAGAAAATAGGTGGGTTTTTTTCTTCCCAGAAAGAACAGAGACATTAAAGGCGGAGGAGAGGCCCCTGCAAAAGTACCTATTAAATGTATTTTCTAACTTTCATCCATTCTCTTACTCTCTATAAGAATCTGCCATTCACTCAAATGATACATTTATTTCTGATGTATGACAGGAGCATATATGTTCACTGCTTCACAAAAAACTATAATTTAAAATAAAAAACTGAGCTATTAAAGCTGAAAGCTTTTAGAACAAATCACAAATCTGACACATTTCTATGGTTTTAACTTGACTAGGTTAGYAGAGGAACTGAATAAAAAAACAGCTTTGCAAGCTTCATCTAATACTTCAAATAGACTAAGTGCAGATTTTGTAGATTTAAATATTCACATTAATATTGATTTGAAGGAGTATCAGGGAAGAAAAACAACACCATTAAAATGATAGAGACATAATTCCAATTATAGTTGTTGGTAATGGAACTGCTGCATTACTAAAATCTACCGTCTTAGATTAGAGAGGTACTGCCATGATTCAAGCACAGGGAGAAGATAAAAGAACAAGAAACATGTCATTGCTACAAAACCAGAACCAATAAAGAATGTAACGCATTTAAACAGCAAGATATTTTTTATCACAATAAAACTGTGCCACTATATGGAAGAAGAGTTCTCAATGTTTATCAAGCAAAGGTCTGAAAACCTGTAGACTCTYAACAAGCCCTGGATTCCAGTTCAGACTTTCAAGATTCTTTCTGTATGTTTAATATTTAATTTAAATAATAAAGAGGATGTTGTTATGGGAGCAAAAAAACCCAAAGATTTTTCTCAGATGAAAGCCCCAGTCTGAGTCTTTTATACAATACTACGATTCTGTAATATAACCCCAAAAGGAGGAAAGTGCTACCTCACCCAACTGACATTGCAACCTTCTCAGAGGAAAAAAAAAAACTGAATATTGGTCAGAAGACTCCTTAGCATATGAATTTCAGTAGGTTTTATGTATAAATAATGTGGTCTTGTGAATCAGGTGATCTCATGGCCGGTGTGATCTGTTAAGKYGGAGGAAGATGAAGTGRGGGTGGAAGTCATCTTTGGGTACASATGTAAGTTCTTTGCAAAAGCAKCATTGCAGCATACATTCCCATTTGTGTTTCTGTCGATGAGACAGTTCCATTGTGTTGAGAGCCCAAAGCATTAATCCTCTGTGAAACATAGTGTTAAAACAATTTCCTTTTCTTTGATGCAATTTAGCATTTTAGTATTTCACAGGCAGACAGAAGCTAAGGAAATGATRTTGCTGTCCAGCTGATGAAAAGTTGCAGAATTTTAGAATTCAATGTTCTTTTTCCAATAAGCTCAGCAAGGAAWGTTTTTTAGACAGCTTCAAAACTGTCCTTGAGATTGCCAGGTACAAAATAATATAGAATTTACACAGTTTTCTCTAAAATTKAGGATTSTTTAAACTGYCGGRCTTAATCACATCAGAGAATGATTCRTTAAACTTGAATGACCCTAACTCTGACTTTGAAAGATCTTTAAAACATTGGTCACATTGTGTCATTCTGGCCTGGGCAGACACTTGGTATGTGTTAAGATCAGGTTTGCTGGTGTTTCAAGTGTGTGTTCAGGTTTGGACATAAAGGTGTGCAGAAGAAAATTCATCACATTTTCAGGTATTAACTTCCTTCCATCTACAATCATGATCTATGCAAAAATAAGAATAAGATTTTCAAAAACTAGGGGCAAGCAAAGAAACAAGCACAGCACTGGCTTCCCAAGTGCAAGTTTGTATCTCTATAATTTTTTTTGCTTGCATTCTTTTAATTTAATTTTGTCAGTTTTGTTTACTTCACTGCCTTTTTTTCCCATTGTTATCTTGCCYTTAGTGCTTTGCTTCAATGATGTGGCTCATTTGTAGATCCTAGCATGCAAATCGTAATCTAACCTAAATATTTCAGCAATGCTCATATTTGCTTCTCATCTTCCTTTGTGCAGCATTACCTTTTCTTAGACCAGTTATTTTAATGGTAGGATTGCATTCTTTTCTGACGAATTATTTATAGAAATCATTCTATACAATGAAAGTATTTCTCATTCTAATTTGTCTTTTCATATMTTAAAATGCATCATAGGAAATTTAAAACACACAGCTAAATACCAGAATGTATTTTTAATTTAAGCTACAACTCTCTACATCAGCATAACATATTTAATTACCTGATATATGGATACAGCATTTCCTATATTTTATGGAGTTCTATGCAATTGAAGTAACAGTACCAACACCATAAATTTGGTTAAACAACATACACACAAGATGCTGCCTTCTTAACGTGTATGGTCTGAAAACCTGTTCCTCTCCTACCATAATTCTGCTTTACAAAGTAAAACCATAGGYTTTTGTGTGAGTGCAATAACAGTAGAGGTAAGATTTCCTTAACAGAAAGGACTCTGCATGGCACAGTGCTGCAGTGAGGAATATTTTTCCTTCTATCCCTTAAAGCATCCAGTTGTGGTTCCTAATTGTAGCCAATCACTGCTCTACTGTATCATCTCTTACATTTAGTTCTGTAGTTTGACACACAGTCACCTTGATAGCAAAACAAAATTATTCTCTATTGAATTCGTATACAACGTAAACTAGAGGAAGAGATTGCATTATTGCCTTTAGCATATGGCAGGCCCCAGAATTTACTGTCTTGTGAAAATACTGACCCACTAATCTTTCTAAAAAAAACCAAAAACCCAACAGTATTAACCAGAAAAAAAGGTTTAGCCAATAAAGAGCACATACATGCATTCCTGCTGAAAGTAAAGTCTCTTGTTCTGTGGGCACACAAGAGAAATAACATTCTTTGGTTATTCCATTTTAATCTGAGAAACAGTACAAGTGCTGGGTGCTATTGCCACTTGTCCTGTAAGCTTGCAGCAATCRGTAGGATTGGCCTTCTCTGAACTTCCCTGAACAGTTGGGTCTGTTTGGCCGTGCTTTAATAGTTCTCCATTATTTCAGTGACTTAATATAGTAATGTCTCGATTTTTTTTWATTTTTGTCATAAAAGCCATCCAACTAAGGTGAGATACAGAATGRAAGTATGCATCATGATAAATATGTACTCCTTTTTTGCCTTATCTATTTTAATTTTTAAGAAATTAGGTTCACTCTACATTTMGTCACATGAAAAATGTTAAGCAACTTTTCTTTATAAATTTTTTCTGTATTTACTTTATCTACATCTCTTCTATCCCTTCTTTTTGTTTCTCATAGGGAAAATTCCTAGTCTAAAATGAACYTTCTTGTAAATGATGCATAAGCTGTCATTTTATAATTATATATTATATAGAGCTGCATGCTTATTTTTTGTGATGGTCTGCTTAGTAAAAAATTTATTTTGATAATCTTCACTGTCTTGCCCTTCATTCTTTCTTTTGCCATCTTTTTTCTTGCACATTGTGACTACAACTACCCACCATTATCAAGGATACAAGTGGTTTTTGATATCTATTCTTCTTTTATTAAATTTGAAAACACAATTTACGTCATGGAGCATTACTGAATGATGTTTGTACAGGATTTGATGCCATGGTCATGGGTTACTTGTAAGGTAGTTGCTAATTTTGATTCCACCCTCTATATCGTCAGTTCGGGTTGCACTTCTCCTGGTACACTTGCTTTTATTTATGAACATTACATTTATTGTATTTTTAAATTCATTTCATTACCAATCAGACTCATTATTGGATTCATGATTGGAATATCTGAGATGTTCACAGTCTACATCACTTTTGAATAACCTTAATAATTACTTAACATCAACCAGCACTACCAGTCACTTCTCACGCCTGATCCAGAAAAATTATGAATACAATGAACAACACATGTACAATAGAAACCCCTCTGGGATTCTTATCATTACCCTCCATCCACTACAGGAGATGATAATTTTTCCCTGCATTTTTTTCCAGGCTTTCAATCAAATATTTAACTGTGACAGGACTTTTCCACTTTCAAAAAAAAAAAAAGATCGTTAAAGGCTTTTTGGAAGCTGATATATAAAGTTATGACACTTATTGACAAGTTCATTGACATCACTAAATATCTCTTCAAAACTTGCAGGTTGTATCCTTATTCTAAAAAAGCTGTATTGACATTAACCACAGTATCATACATTCACGTAATTCTAGTCTTTGTTATAGTTTTGATTGCTTTGCTCAGTACAAAAGTCAAATGCCCTCAGACCAGTGTCTATTTGTATAGAGGTCTTCTAAAAACCTTTGTGAAAATGACACTGCAATTACTGTCTCCCTTTCCTGTGATAACATGGCTAAATAAAATGTGAGACTTTATACCATAGTCAACACGRTGTCAACTTCATCCTAAGCTTCAGAGTTTATGCATAAAGAGAACCTAGTCCTTGCTAGTGAGGAATTCTGGTGAGGAACTTATTGTGCATCACTTTTTTCTCCTGGGTTTTGTTCCTTACTTTTTCTCRTCTTGGTTGCTATCATCATTTTTATTACTGGGTTTTCATTGGTTGGGGTTTTTTTCCTTAATTTGAATTTTTAAAGTGATTTTATCTCAACCCAGAATTTTTATCATGTTTGTCTGATTCTCCTCCRCACCCTACCAGAGCTGGAGGGAAGAGTGATCTTGAAGCTTTTTCATGAAGAGWAAACTTTCCTAGGAGAAATGSAGATACAGCAYAGACTCTCTGATRCAAACACTCTTGTCAAGCAGCGCCCACATCTGTGTCCAGATGACTTCTGAATGCCCACAAGGCAGGAGACACAATTTCTGGACTTTCTCCCTCTGTCTTGTTGAGGGAAGGGAGGGACAGATTGGCTTGGTAGACACCTGACAGCTTGCCAAGGTAGTCCCACCACATTTATGTACTAAAACCAAAACCAGCCAAAATAACAGAGAAATTTCATTTAATGGCCTTTTCCTGGTCTTATCTATGTTGGTTATTTTCTCTTGCAATTCCACTTATTCAAAGAGTTCCTCTTGGGTGCACTGTTTGCAACTGTGAACTTCATGTAATTATGCTTATAATGCTTGTGAAAAAGTAATTTGTTATGTTTCCATGCTTATGACCATGTCATGTTCTGCAGAAAAGCTGCAGATGTGTTTTCTCTGGGAACCTTCATATGTATCCTCTTCTACACCCAGAAATAAAATGCATCTTTGCTTTTGAAAAATAATGTATTTTACATGGGTAATAAAAAATCACAAGTGTGTTTTATAAACTCAAATGGGCTTTCTTCAGACTATACCATCCAATTCTTTGTAAGTAGAGGCTGCAAAATACCAGTTCTACCTCTGTAATGCAACTAGTACTTCAATGTGTAGAACTGTGYTAGAATGTATTTCTAGAAAAGCATCACACACATATTTGATAAGAAATAAATGCAATGTACTATAACTCTGTAATGATTTAAAAGGAATGGTGGTGATGGGGTGTGTGCTTATTTTTAGTGTTCTCCTTATCATCTCCTCTACAGAAGAAATAACCCTGTTCTATTTTCTCTTCAATAAAACCACATGGAATTAAATTGAGAGGGAGACCAGCATCTGCATAACTAATACTGCCCTCAAAATAGAATGTGAAATAACACTGAATGAAAGCACATTGAACATTGAAAATAAAATATGTCAAATAACTAATTTTGTCTCTCTTTCCTAATGACTCTATGGCTGGAAAATGAAGTTATGCCTGATAGCTGTGGCTGGACAGTGATTTCCTGTATCTGATCATAATTTGTAAGCCATGTGTTCAGCCACTTCTCTGAAATGGTAACTATCAGCAGTAGCAATTTGTGACTGAGAAATAATGTAGCWTGGAATTTAGCATGAAAGGTGGGAAGGTCCAACTGCAGCATGASTTACAGTGGCTGGAAGCAGGAATGCCAGAGGCAGAAGGATTTCCTGTGAATTTTCCCTCAGTGATAAGAAACAGCAGCAACTTTGTTGTGTAGCCAACCTGGAATCTGTGTGCTCAGGGGTCACCTTTAGGGAACAGAGCTGGGCTGGGAATAGACTCAGGGCTGGGCAGAGGTGCCTCATGCAGCTGCCCAAAGGACTGGTGGGGATTATAGTAAATACAAGGTATCAGCTTGTGACACATCTTTGTAGGGGTGTCACAGACATCCTTTTTATGAAAAATACTTCCTTAGGATTTTTCCTACTGAAGCTGAGAAGTTTCAGCAACGAGATGTAAACAATGGTTATCTGCTGCTGTGGAATGCAACAGGTGGATCCGTGAGTGTTCTCAGGTGGATGTTTTGATTCATTGACCAGTCACGGCAGAGCTGGCTCTCTCTCTCTGTTGGAGCCAGCTGCTTTTGTTATCATTATTTCCTATTCTATTCTTAGCTTAGCTAGCTTCTGATGAAACCTTTCCTTCTATTTCTTTTTAGTATAGTCATAATGTAATATATATATCATAAAATAATAAATCAAGCCTTCTGAACATGGAGCAAACGTTCTCGTCTCTTCCCCAAATCAAGAACTCTTGTGACCACTGTCACATAGGGGTTTGCATCTTTATTGGACCACCTCTGGCAGTAAGACTCTGCCCCCTACATTGTTTCTTATGTAATATTCATATTTAGGAACAAGCATGTGTTCCATATTATCTTGGCTACTCATAGTCCATGGGATCTGACTCCACAAGCATTCCAGTGAAGACTGCACTTAACAGAGCACCACGACAGGAGTCTTGTCGTCAGACAAGTCCACCCATTCTCTGTAGGTGTCCTGTTCAGTGCAAGCAAAACCACTGCTGTGCACCAGAGCAGCTGCCACACAGTCTGAGAGGCAAAGCCTTCATCTTATGTACCTTCAGGGTATCTTTTCAGATTATGATTACCAAGGGGAAGGAAACACCTTAGAATYTTGCTGAAAAAAAGTGGGMTTTTAAGTAAAAAAGYCCTACTTTTAAMTTGCACATGTGAATGCCTTTGTCARTTTAGCTTTCTCGGGTGAGTAGCTATATTTTTTTTTAAATATTTGCTCAGGTCTATGTTAAAATGACTTCATCTCTGTTCAAACAATGAAGACAAATGGCATATTTTATGCCTGGAATCTTCTTAAACTCTCTCTAGTATCTCTAAAACTGGATTGAGGAAACACTTCATTAAATACTGTGCATTCAGAAACTTCTTTAACAGCAGCATCTGACTGATACATGTAAAATGAGATACAATCATTTGTGGCAGGCAGATTTGCACAGAAAAGGATGTGCATGACAAGAGACACAGTTACTGGCATAGTCTTCCTTGATTAATAAGCTGTAGTAGATACAGTTGTTTAAAAAGACAYGTCTGAAATGCAGCTAATATGGCTCATTACTAAGCATTCAGCTATGTGACTGTGATCTCTGCTTCTTRAAGCATCTCTGCTGGACAGTCACAGTTCTCATGTGCACCAGTGTGAGAGACAGCAACTTCTTCCTTTTACCCCACAGGCCTTTTTTATTTCATTGTTCTCCTTATAGAACAGAAGAAATCCAGGATGATGTCCTGCCTGAGGTTTTGGAGTAGGCACATACAACATTTTTATAGCTTTTTTCATATGTAAAGTTGGTACACCAGCAAAACTATTCTGCTGTCCTGTCAGTGAGTGTGCAACAGTTATTATTTGCCCACAAAGACTTTCTTTGCTATTGAAGTAACTAGAGACCTGGTTGCAGTAGCAATTGTCCTGAGAACAGAGCTAACTAGCTACTCTTCACAGTTTTCATACTCATCAGAAAAAAAAATCCAGACCAGATCATTAGCCTTATCTAAATATACCCTAAAATCTGACATTTAAGAGTTTAAATTCTCATTAAAAGCTACAGGAACGTAATAAAAATTGAAATTAGACAGTACTGTCAGCACACTACATCTTTGCAAGAAGTAATCTCAAGGTTGAGTAACGATGGGATGAGTTTATGTTAGAAAATACACTCACATAGCCTTGGGAAAAAATTATTTTCCATTGCCTCACATTGAAACCAGATGCAAAATGTAGCATAAAAATCTCACATTGTCCAGTGTACTGGATCTGTCTGAAATAGAGTAAATTTTCCCCACAGCAGCCCTGACAGTGCTGTGCACTGGGAGCCAGAAGG